>RDEW01000002.1:475784-489722 GCA_011109175.1 Dicyema japonicum
TTAAATTCGTGATTGAGAACAAAAAAATTAACAACAACATAACTATGTCAAATGAACACGTCGATATATATAATTTAGGTTACTTGTTAAAAAGATGAATTTCTTTTAATAATTGAAAAATGATATTTATATAATTTTTATAATTATTATAATTTTATTTTCTTTAATTCATTAATCAAGAATCTTCTATTCCATGCTGCACTATTAATGGGTCATTTACATTGAAGCCACGTAGTCCCATGTGATGCTATTTACTAATTTGTTTAAAATTAGTCTTTTTTTCTTCTGATAACCTCATTGGATCCACCTAACCAAAATGACGCTGAATGCTTTGCCGGCATTCATAAGGATATTACTATTCTTTCCCCGGGAGACAATTTCGTTAACTCGAGTTGATCTTGAGAGTTCTAGTGACTCTAATTTTTTTTCAAATCGTACCTCGAAACACATAGTCGAATAAAGTCTATTCGGTTAACAAGAATTTTCCTTTGACAACAAAAAATGTTATAGTTTTTTTGAAAAAAAAACAATGTTTAAAAACAAACTCCGTTGATTTCCTGATCTGCATGACCTCATGCTCAAAAAGCTAGAAATTATGATGATCATTCAAGAAATACGCAGATTAAAAAAGTTAAAAAGAATAATTTTTGGATAGCTCAGTGCAGCGAATTGCATCGAAAAAACACAAACTTTTGGAAAGTCTATAATAAAGTAACCGGACGTAAATCAAGAAATGAAAATCATGTGTTGCAATGTCATGATGGGTCTCCTGTATTTTTAGAAGAAATTCTTAACCTGATTAGGGACGAACTCTCGAAAATACAGCAAGTTAACCCTGATGAGCGACTGTTTCGTTTGGCCTTCAGTTCTCTAAAAGAAAAGCTGGAAAAAGTAATTAGTTCTTTATCTCTACGTCACAGCCCCATAAATGCTGGAGAAGTTGAAAATGCGATGAAATACACTAAACTTTAGTGTATTCTCTTTAGTGATCTCTTTAGTGACTAAAGAGATTCATACTGGAGCATCTGAATTCTGTCTGCTACTTATAACACTGCGCCATCCCACAAAAATTCCTAAATGTTTGTTATAGGGTTTTCAGATTTGTTTATTATTATATTATTATAAAGCACAACGTCTTGCCATTGGAAATGACAAAACCAGTGCAGTACCAAACATTAATCTTTTAGTTAATTTTCTCCACTTTCCACGATCCTGAGCCAAATTCCTCAAGTAATCCATATCACCAGCTATAAATGAAAGTGCGGAGTCGGCCAATTCTAAATATAAATCTGATAAATCTGAGTAGAAGTCATCAAATAGAGCCGGATCTATGTTAATCCAACCACTGTGAGGTGCGTATACATTGATGATGGAGACAATGTCAGTGCTTGCTTTGGCATTCATAAACTTCATTTGTAGAACTCAGATGCGGTCATTAACTGCCCATACTCTGTAGATATGGGGGAGAACTTCCATTTTGATGGCAAAACCCAGTCCATAGTGCCTGTTGGCAGTTGGGAGAAAGATCAATTTGAATTTACCACATGTTTCTTCGTGGTTATCTTGGATTTTGGTTTCCTGTAGGCAACGGATTGCGACATCAAAATTTTGTAGGTCTTGACAGAGGGAGGACCTTTTCCAAGAAGAGGTTAGGCCTCGGACGTTGAATGAGCGAGAATTTCTCCAAAAGATAAGGTTCGTACTTTTCAGACATGTTAATACTTTATTAGAGCCACGTCACCAGCTCAACCAAAAAATTTGGTAATAACTTTTTAAAAATATTTAATTATTTGTCTAAAAATTTAATAACTTTTTCATAAAGTTATCAATAAATGTCTTACAGAATTACTCACAAATCCCTCATAAGTCACTACAATAGGAATAATCCTAACTTTGCCGCTGTATATTTTAGACAACTCACAGTTTTCATAAAGTTATCAATAAATGTCCTACAGAATTACTCACAAATCCCTCATAAGTCACTACAATAGGAATAATCCTAACTTTGCCGCTGTATATGTTAGACAACTCACAGCGAGGAGGTCGTATTTGTTTGTTTTTTCACCTCAACTACCTTCAACATCTCTTGAGAAGTAAATACTAAATGTCTACTTAGATGAATCATACTTGTTTATTTAGAACCCCGTATCACAGAGTTTGACAGAAAAATGTCAGCTATACTTCTATTGCACAAAATGTCTATTTAGCTTATGATGGATGAATGAACTTGTCTTTTAATAAATTTTATTGTGAAATTTAAATTTATTAAATTTTAAATAATAAAATAATAAGCATAGCGTTTTTGCTTCTTGTGATGGGTAAATCTGACGTATTTACTAATGAAGATGATATCTTTGAAGACTTTCCTGTTCAAGGTTACTTATTTAAAAGTATTTTAGAATGGGATGATTGCCAGGATGACTTCATTGCTAATGCATGGAGTTCACAGTGGCATGAGAATTTGGATGAGAGTGAGTTCTACAAAAATTTAAAGTATACAACTTTATGTGAGTTTAGAAACGAAATTACAAAATTTTTGGGGAATAATAATGACAATAATTCTTAAATATTATCTTTTTGTAAAAATACTTCAAATATTTCAATTACTGTAAGTTCTTATAAACCCAAGTTTACCAACCCAATACTAACTCATCAATTGCATTAGACCGGTCATTGTTATTCCTCCACATGTTGTCCTCAGTCCATATTCCTCATATAAAAAATGCACTTCTGATAAGCGACCATGAAAATCCCTAAGCATGGTTAACCTTTCAAAACAGCCCTATCGACGATAACCCTACTTTCCTGATCAAGTGTGGTCCATCATCTGAAAAGAACCAAATCTTATCGGATACTGTTAGGCCTACCATTTGTGCAGGGTCCCCGTCCTCATTGGTATAAGCCTACCATTTGTCGTCTGTGATTACTAAGTCGGCTGAGAACATTCTTTTTTTTGTCTTTCAACATAGTGATCCTGAGAGCAGTAGAATAATGCTATTTTTTCGTGGCCCATGATTAATCATCTACAATACTAATTGTATTTATATTTCTGATCTTAGTTGTATATTGTGAAATTGACCGATTTTTTAAAGTTTTTGTAGAAATTCTACATTACTTTTCTTAACAACCTTTTCTCTTTACATCTGCTGTTTCTGGACTATGGTAAAGTATAAATACACGTTTCTTTAATAATAGTACTTTGGCTAAAATCTAATGGATTCAATTCATCTTTTGCCGACAAGGCATTGCCGTTTCCCGAGGCATTCCGTCATAAACTATGTCGTAAAACGCTATCTTGATGCAGCTAATTTCCCGTCGTAAGTTGTACTGGAAAATAAATTACACTAAATGCTAATTCTAAGATAAGTATTTAAAAACTGTCATTTTAGCTAACTTACTACATGGAAGTATTTCAATGCCTAATGAAGACCTTATATGCTCAGATCACCATGAATGCAATGGAAAGAATAAAAAACGACTGTTACCAAAAAAGATTCTAGACCGCCTGTGTATACATGACATACATACATCATTTTTCTTCTTGGAAAACAGCCTCAACGTACAGAGACCTACATTTTTTCTGAGGACTGCTCCTTAATTCATAATGTGTGACCAACTAGCACAGATTCACGGGATCTTCTGTTCAACAGCGGAACGTATTTTCAACGTCCGGTTTGAGAAATACTCATGGAAGCAAGTTACACTACCGGTCAGACTCGGAGGGATTTGAATTCGCAACCCCGTAAAGATTTTTCCGTGAATATCTCTCGTCGCTATTGCCTGTAACATTCTTCAATAGGATTCTACAAGTTGATTTCATTTTTTAATAAATATTTTTTATACAAACTTAATATATTTGTAGTTTATATATAAAAATGAAATAAAAATACTATTTTTTGCTATTTAGTAAACTACGCTGTTTTTCTTTAACTTCGCATTTGACACTAAGTTCCTGCTTTTTCAATACAGTCTTTAATTTTTTGGATTATAAAAGTTTATTTATTTTATTAAAAATAAAAATATAATTAGTTGTTATGATAAGTTATCCATTATGGCCTGCAGGTATTGAGCACACAATGGCAGTTACTTCTCATGATCGCGAGCCTAATTTTCTGGAAGAGCCATTTTCTGGAGAGTCATTCTAGGTTCACCCTTCCGCAGTCTTGTAAGCGTCTATTTTATTACATCCTGATACACCGGTGATTTAGCTCTCAGTTCTCATGATGGAAATTGCAAAGTTATATGTCCTTACGAGCGCACGTCTATCCAAGACCACAGTTGCGTCTACTAGGATATGATCCACTTCAGTATGGCAAAACAAAAATTTGGGGACTGTGCGCTTCTTGAAATAAGGGGGTCAGATGAAGCGCTAAATTATCGCAGAAAATAAGACAGAACATAAAAAATAACCTCAACCGACTAACCAATGGAGGATTCGAACATAGGGCTATACTACAGATATGAGATCATATCCACAGTATTCTATATCCTTCACATTGATGTATACAACAATGTGACCATAAAATGTTTGTTGGATCAAATGTTGGATACGTGTTCAAAAAACAGGCTATAACGGAGAAAATCATTTTTCATTTCACTCGGTTTTATTGACAAAGAATCTTACGGGTAAGAGAATACCAATAATACAGATTCGTTTCTAAGCGCTTTGTGGCAGACAAATGCTCTTCCAATGACTATACATTGAAACCTCGATAGTTATAGGTTTCACCACACTACGGTTCATCGAGAAGGTCAAATATTCGAAAGGAGAAAAGAAGCAATAGATTTTCCAGAACCTTAAATTATCTGAATGGAGTGATGATGACAAGAGGGTTCGTCAATTTCAAGTACATTAATACAACCTTTGCAGGATAGAGTGAATATCTAAAGAAGTGATTTTCCTTGACAGCAGGAAGTAAATTTGTTCTTTGACTTTCCGGGAGTGAGAAATAGGATCTGGAATTTTGGGGATTGTCTAAAAGCTAGAACTCGGCACATAAACCCGTAACATGAGGATCTTTTATATTTGAGGATGTTTGTATGTCTTTCATCAGCTAGTGTAGTCGAGAAAAATCCGACTGGCTTACAGTCTACCAGAATCAAAATCGATGATTTGCCAACTCCATTGACAATTGGTCGAGTGGAAGACCTTGTAATGTTCTAAAACAGACGACATCCATGGATGACGTTGTGGACAATGTATCAGGAAATTTTTCTCAGTCTTTCCAAATTTAATTAAGTCTGACTCATCATTTGGAATAATCACTGTGTTCAATGCTACACGTGTTGTGTAATGATCTCAATATAGTAGAAGTGTTTATTATTGGTTTTAAGAATATAGTCATACTTTTCTAAATCATTCACATGCAGTCTCAAGACTGACAATCTAATTTTTAAGTTCTACTATTTTCTAAGTCCGGGACACAAAACTGATAGTTCTTCGTCTCCCCGCAAAAAAGAGACAAGGTCGATACTAATAGAATATATAAAAGATTCATTTTCCAGCATAAATGACTCACCATAATTGGTAATTCACTGAGACGTCAACTAATCCTTCACGAGACCACTTTTAAATTAACTGATACAACTTATCATTCGTTCAGTGGATATGAAAATTTTGAATGTGTTGTTCATCTTTTTACGGACAAGTGTTTTTTTATATATTTGATTCGGAAAGAATCAATAAATTCAATATTTAGAACTTTTCGGTGTGCAAATTTAATTTCGAGTTTATCGGTTCGACAAAGAGCTTACTTACCTAATCGATTAAGGGATTGGTATAATGCAAAATAGCGATAATGATAATTAGCTTGATTGTGTAATGTCTCTTAAGTGACGATTCAATTATACAGTTACAAATTTGCTTATTAGGTGGTACATCCGATTGGTATGCAAGTTGTTAGAAGGCTTTTGAGAATAAGTTAAGTTCATGAATGAATTTCTTGTTTTTTTACAAAGATACAGAGAACCAAGAAAATCTATCCTCTCTGTTTTCTCAAAAAAGAAATTAACTCTAAATCTATTTAGATTATCATTAAAGAAATTATGCAGTGGAATGGTTAATTTTTCCTAATTAGCAGCGATAAATAGCATAATTTGTTTGCCTCGATTGTTTCTCTATATACAGCCTTATTTCCTATCCTATAATAAATTAAAATAATTCCAAAGACAAGAGTAACCAATGTTCTAACTCCTTGATCCCGACTCGTTTCAGATTTCTAGAACTTTTGTTAGGTAACGACATTGTCCCCAAGGAAAATTTTTTCTTTGACTTATAATTTCACAATGTTACTATTAATTATGAAGAAATATAAAATTAAATTTTGTATTTAATTGATTTTTTAGTTTTTTTTAATTCCATAAGGAGAATTTTTTCTTTGACTTATAATTTCACAATGTTACTATTAATTATGAAGAAATATAAAATTAAATTTTGTATTTAATTGATTTTTTGAGTTTTTTTTAATTCCATAATTTGGAAATTATGTTCAGACTTTCAGAAATTGGAATTTTCCATAATAGACCATTTTGCTCCTCAATACAATAGACTACATCATTCATATCCTTTTTTATTTGTTTGACCATCTTTTTCAGCTAACACAGACTTGAACTCTTCGAATATTTCTATTTGAACTGATTAAAGATAAGGATCCATCTACCTATAGGGGTCTTTCAAAATCTTTGTTTTGCAGCATGAACTATCTCAGACACANAAATTGGAATTTTCCATAATAGACCATTTTGCTCCTCAATACAATAGACTACATCATTCATATCCTTTTTCATTTGTTTGACCATCTTTTTCAGCTAACACAGACTTGAACTCTTCGAATATTTCTATTTGAACTGATTAAAGATAAGGATCCATCTACCTATAGGGTCTTTCAAAATCTTTGTTTTGCAGCATGAACTATCTCAGATACACTTCAAGCTTCAAAAACACAAGTAACATCTTCGATGATGACAGATAATCAATAATGTAATCTTCACCAGAGGATTTGGACAGTGAGAGGTAGGAAGATCTCTTCCAACTACTGCTCGTGCCAGAAAGACTCGTCGCCTCATGAGTAAGATTTGTTAGACTCGAATTGCCCTTTGCTGAAAATTCCATCTTTCGGATTTGAACCTTCTACTTTCAGATCCAATATCATCAGACATTACGTTCAGTCAGAAAACCAACAGATTATATTCGTATATAGAAAACTAGACTCAATTCAGATAACCTACTGCTTTGGTGTTCTGCTGATTTTTCAGCCTGTATTTGTTGTGCATGTATCCTCAATGGCATTAAACGATCATTATGTTGCTCCATAGTTTCATTTATTCTGACATTTCTCATTACAATTCTCTTTTTTAACATTTTTCTTTAATAAAAAAAATAATTATTTAATTTTATAATATTAATTATAAAAAATTAGGAAAGTGTTAGAGATAAACTTGGGGTTATATTTAGGGATTGAGTTATGAAAGAATGTACTCCTATATTATTTTGCTAGAGGCAAATAAAAAAAAGTTATCCCGTCATCGCTTCTCTAACATCATTTTCTTTGTTAGAATTCAATACGTTTTCTCAGAATACGATTTTTTGAATGACACATCAGCATTTTCGAATTTTTAATTTATTATTAATCCATATATGGATTATGAAAATCATGTCATTGATTTTCCAATACTTTTCTATTATAATGCTTTAATTCACCGCAAATCCCATTCCATAGTTTTTTTAGTCCGATCCCAGAAACAAAAATCAGTATTCCCCATAGTCTCCATCAAGTTCTTTAGTTTCATGAAGGCATGCAACACACACTCCGTAGTGCTGTAGGTTTTGCCAAACTGAATTTTCCGTATCTTAGAATTGATTCCTCTTACATTGAAAGTCATTGAACTTGAATTTTCTGTGTGGCATGCAACACACACTCCGTAGTGCTGTAGGTTTTGCCAAACTGAATTTTCCGTATCTTAGAATTGATTCCTCTTACATTGAAAGTCATTGAACTTAAATTCTTTGTGTAATCAATATAAAATTATCATAAGGCATAATTCTTTCTATTTTTGCTAATTCCTGTAGAGTAATATTCTATTTGTTATTTTTATTGCTGGTGATATGTGGTTACTTGGAAGATATATGTTTGTTCCTTCTCTTCCATTTCATTCTCTTTTAATAGTGAGGTCATGTGATGCATCTGTCTTAAGTATCAGCAAAGGCCAGGGTGCACGCAAAAGTATCATTTGCTCTCCTTCAATGCATTTAACACTCATTTTCGCATACAAAATAAATGTGGTCGGCACATTTACACTCAATCCCATAAATGATGACCCAATTCCCATAAATGATGACCCAATTCCGATAAATGTTGACCCAATTCCCATTAATGATGACCCAATTCCCGTAAATGATGTGTATATTAAATATTTCTTCATTAGTGAATATGCAATTATTAAATTGTATAAAATAAATCTATGATCAATAAATTCATTTTTATTAATGCAACAAAAGTAAAACCATAATTATTATGATTTGATTTTTGCCTCGTGGCGCTATGTGGTTTTATGTGTCTAATTGATAAAAATTATATTCCTTCCCTTTGACGGTGTCATAGAATCCACCTTACTGAGGAGACGCCCAATGCCTGACCGGCATCAAGAGGATCCAACTTTTCTTCCCCGTGAAATAATGTCGTTACCTGGAGACAAGTTCTGGAACGCTGGAACGACTCAGGATCAAGGAGTTAGTTTTTTGGTTACCCTTAGTGATTGGTTTAATTTCAATTTACAATAAATGCTCTTAACTTCTTTTTTCTTTTTGTTGGATGTGAGTCCTCATGTGAGTCCTTTTGTAGACGATCCGATTCCGTAGTGAGATGTTCACCGATGACAGCGTCTTGACAGCGCATTAATTTGTTTTAAAATATTTAATGTCATATACTTGGATTATTTTTTAAAATGTGTAACTCTGTGATAATTTTAATTGAAGATGACATTTCTTTTCAGGGTAACCTCAATCAAGTCGAGGTCGAAAATGTGACAATTATGATTTCCTTGTGGGCGAACTCTCTTGACAGCGCATTAATTTGTTTTAAAATATTTAATGTCATATACTTGAATTATTTTTTAAAATGTGTATCTCTGTGATAATTTTAATTGAAGATGACATTTCTTTTCAGGGTAACCTCAATCAAGTCGAGGTCGAAAATGTGACAATTATGATTTCCTTGTGGGCGAACTCTCTTTTCTCTACGATTTTCAAGTAAAACAAGTTTTTACTTATTGTGTGATAAATAATTATTTTTTGTCTTTTATTTTATTTTTTCTTTAACATACGCTATCTCGTCTCACCTGATTAATTACTATCTTTTTCTGTGTTTCCTGGCATTAAATAAAAATATTTGCTATAAATGCTAGATGTTGTCATACGTCCAGTTTAAGACTTTTTAATAGTACTCCAGTTATAATTAACGTGCCATCATGAAGTCGACTGTTCTATGTTTGCATATTTTCAGTAGTAAACAGCAGTTAGACAACATAATTAATTATGATCGTTCCAGCGATTATAAATGTCGTCTCGAAATAACGAAATTGTCTCCAAAGGAAAGAATAATAAGATCCGCAGTGAATGCGGCAAAGCATTTGGCGTCTCTTTGGTAAGGTGGATCCGATGAAGTTATCAGAAGGAAAGAAAATAAATTTTTAACCAATTAGCGAATAGCATCACATGGCACCACGTGGCTTCATTGTAAATGACGCTATAGAGAGTGCATTATAGAAAAGAACATTTTTGATTACTGAATTAATGAAAATTTGATTATTATAATTATAAAATTAATATAAATATCATTTTTTTAATTATTAAAAATAAATTATAACAAGTGACCTAAATTATACACATCGACGTGTTCATTTTGCATATTTATGTTATTGTTATTGTTTTTTCACTCAATCACGAATTTCGACTTTAAACATCTAATGTCAGTAAATTTTAAAAGTTTATTGAAAAGTACAGTTACAAATGTATTTATAAATAATAATCGTAGACAAACGATAATTTAATTGAAAGATTTTCTTATGTTTTTTCTGATCAAATGCCAGCTACAATTAAAAAGAATAACTTGACCTACCAATTTTTTATTGAATTCTCGGACGAATTTTACAACATCTCAATAAAAATAAAATTAAAATTCAGTATTTAATAGTTAACACATAAAGATAATGAAACTTATACAAATACAACATATATTCCGAATATTAAACAAGGAGATTATTACAGATGCCGATTTATACCCGTAAATTTTGAGAATGTTATTACTCTCACAATATATTCTTTGGTGATAGAATTTTACACTAATCAATCATATCAATATTTTATTGGAAAAGGTTTAATATAATTTAATTCAGCACATGATTGTGATCTATCTAACAATCCAAAAGTTCGAAAATGGTATTTTATTGAGAAAAATGGAATGAAAGCAATATTAAGTGGGCATTTTAAATTCACATTTTTTAATAATCGTAATGTTAAATTAGTATATTGTATATTTTAACATTAGATTGATGATTTAAAAGTTCTTTTCGACTATTTGGAAACGAAGATTAATTTTTATAACAATAGTGTTGAGTTAACTCTTAAGGGGGATTTTTATGAAATACTTTTTACATTTATTTTGTCTCAGAAAAAATATTATATGTCAAAAATTGAGTTAATCATATATAATATCTATAATGTGACTTGGAATCCTATCAAGACCAAATGGATTGATGTTGAAAATTCATGTTACTTCGAATTGTCTCTCACTAAATTTTCTGATGACATATATGCTGAGTTTTCACCATTTAAGGTACAAATTCTTCCGGATGATTCTATTTTCCATCATACTGGAAAAGGTTTGAATTTTCATGAATATTAGAGTTGAACTGTTTTGTAAATCCTGGAAAAAATGCAAACTCTGTTTATATAATTATAGGAGTTATACTACCTGTTCTAACAATTACAATCATCGGATTTATCATATTTGTTATTAAGCGCCGAAATGTTATAAGACCAATGACATATATTCCTGTTCTTTAACTGCTGTTAATTTTATCGTTGTTTTTTTTTATTTTTAATACTCTCAACCACGTTCATAATAATTTCGTAAATTATCCTCTTGCAAATATTTCTTTTTTTGTTTTCTATCTTTATTAGTCAAGGTCTTTTGTATTTTCAACTTTTTTTCCGATATTTTGATTATGGGAATCGCCCAGACAGGATCACAGTTTTTCCATTCTCTTTGGAAAAATCTGAGTCGCAATGTGACATCTACATACACCTTTTTGCAGTCAAAATTATAATTATCTCCTTCCCCAGCTAATGTAATCCTTCTTGTTATGTTTGATTACATTATTATCTACGAAGTCCAGGGGGACTCTGAAGACTAGCATTATTGAATCAGAAGTTTTAAATGAATGACACGTGACATGTTATGTACCCCGGGCCCAAAAGCATTTTAGTAATGACCTCAGCTTCAAAAGCTGAAGCGTCGTCCGCATTTTTGAATCCTAGCAACAAGTGGGATTCTCCGCGTTTGATAACTCTTTATTTGGCATAGATTGCTAGAGCTCATATGCTGCACCTAAAAATTAGTTCTCTGGATAATTCAGATTTTTTCTGAGTTGAATGGTGTAATTTTTAGTTAAAATCGTTAATATTTTAAAAACATAAAGTAGAAAAAATAGTCAATATGAATAGAGTGTAATTTTAATGATATTTTATTATTTTTAATTAACAAAAAACTTTATTAATATTTAAAAATAAAAAAAATTATTTTATTTCTGCACATGGTTTTAAGCTCAAGTTGAACATTGATGAGTTTCGTCAGATAATTTAATATCTAGAAAATGTATATCTTGATGCGTCGCTTTCAAGAAAGAGTATATTTTTGGAATACCAGGAGCACCGTGGATTCAAGGCCAGTTTGAGAGGCATCATTTATAAAATAATTTATAGGTTAAATCAATCTCTTAAAAATGGTTATCATACGTTTCTTCTATTGAAGGAATTCTGGGAATACATCAATGCAGTCTGGGAGATATTGCATTCAGCTACAATATTAAAAAAGAGAGACCACAAAACATCTCCTTTAAAGATTTTTAATGGAGTGGATTATCCGCCAAAAATATCTGATGAACACTTAAATAGATTACTACAGTATGAGGAAGATGAAGACCTATCTTTGTTACGGGATTTTGCTTAAAGGCATACTTGGGTAGCTGCAGAAAAATGCGAAATAAAAGAAGATTGAAAAATGAAGAATCATTGAATGTAGGAGACAGAGTCATTCTACGAATGGACTGTGATTGCAATCAATCAAAAAAAGGTCCATTATATGAGCACTTGGACACTACAGTTTATCTAGTAGTGGATATATAAGGATCTATGGTCCACGTCGATGGTGGTAATTCTAAAAAAATGATAGTCCGCCATAGCCGAGTTAAAAGATTTTTTTAATTGACTTTCCATTTAAAAATTATTTTTTAATCTTTTTGGCTTAATGGAGATTAACATCTACTTCCTTCAGAGTATCTGGTGGCACATGTTGTGGACTCTACTTCACAATCTAAAGGACCCACTATCCAATCCAAGAAGATTATCCTTCCTTGACTGCCTCTTATTGGTTATTAACTAAAAAATATATCCGAAAAATTCAATAATGTAATTATTAATTCATTGGTTTATTTTCTGACATATAAATTATATGAATGAATGTATTAATTTTCTAACCACAATCATTAACATACAACGTGTTTGGTTTACTGTCATGTCAAAGAACACTACATCAATATATAACAAATCGAAGATTTTTTCACATTTTGTTGTATTCAATTCAAGACCCACCTCGTACAACGCGGGGATGAGTACATCTAGCTCCTGGATATCCGAAATACCTCCTAAGACAGCGTCATCGAGGTACCAGATGTTGAGTGGACATTGAGAGAGTTTCGTAATTTCAATCCTAAAAGGTCAAAATCAGAATAAAATCTGTTGGAGTTTGTGGGAGTTACGTTGCAAGATGGAATAATGGTGGACTTAATAGCTTGATAAATTTGCGACCTCTTTGAATGGGACACGAACCAGATAAAATTGTGGAAGATGTCGGGTCAAATGTTACAAATCGAAGACCAGGTCTTACAGTGGATAATCAAGTAGGAGACAAAGTTGCAGTTGAGTCTCTTATAAACTGCAATGACTGTAAATTTTGCAAAGAAGGAAAATCAAACATTTGCGAAAATCTCAGTTATTTTAAGAGATGTCGATAAAGATGGAGCCTTTTCAGAGTATCACACGCAGAAAGCTTTTTGTGGTTTCAAGATTCCAATTTAATGTCTTTTGAGGAAGGAGCACTTGTTCAGCCTCTTTCCATTGCCGTGGAGATCTGCAAACTTTCTTGAATATCAATTGGACAAACTGTTCTTACTAATTGAGATGTTTAAAAATCCTGGATGTTAATATTCAAATGCTTCATACACGCAAAGTGGATTCAAAACATTGAAAATATAAATTATGAAAACACTGTTATTGAAAATTACGAATATTCTACACAAATGAACATAAGTGATCTTTTAGAAGAGAGAATTTATATCGAAGTTGACTACAATGAAAATGAAGAACTTGATTTGAATGATTCGGAGAAAATAGAACAAGAAATTGATAGTGAAGAACCCCTCAAAGAAAGTAAAAATGGTGTAGCTATGAGCGAGGCTTTTCTAGCCTTAAATAAATTAAAAGAATTCTATAATCAAGAAGAATTCTTTAAAAATGAAAATCTTGAGTCTATTGAAAAGCTTGGATCTTCAATGATCCGAACTCTAGAAAGAAACAAATCAAAACTTACTGATTTTTTAGCTTATAAATAATTTTTTTGATTTACATTATTAATGGATAAAAAATCAATAAATCTCTCGAAT
>RDEW01000002.1:490536-504129 GCA_011109175.1 Dicyema japonicum
CTCATTCCAAGAAGAGTGATTACCTAAATTTGGATTAAAATTCTACTTATGATAATTTAATATAACTATGTCAACATGAAATTATATATTCTCAACACAATCTTTTAATTACCCCATGATCTGTCACTGAATGAAAATCCGGCTCCTGCTTGTAGCTGTGACAATAGTTGAATCAAAATGTTATGAAATTCGGCAAAATCTCCAAAATCGACGTTTGCAGTGACATCAGTTAACCTTTCTGAAGCTAAAGAGGACCGATTTCGTTTTTCGGCAGAGAGGACACCAGCATTGAATTCGTATATTTTATTTTTCTAAAATTTAAATTTCATGTTAAACTGATTTCAATCTTTTATTGGACAAATATCTGATTCCTTTCCCCGAATTTTTAATTTCCGAGTCCCACGGTGGAATGTTCTCTTTATTTGACTCATCACAATCTGAGGTTGCATTCTCGCGCATTGAATTCGTATATTTTATTTTTCTAAAATTTAAATTTCATGTCAAACTGATTTCAATCTTTTATTGGACAAATATCTGATTCCTTTCCCCGAATTTTTAATTTCCGAGTCCCAAGGTGGAATGTTCTCTTTATTTGACTCATCACAATCTGAGGTTGCATTCTCGCAGAATGGACTGTTTGAACACATCGCTCGTGAAACTCAAAACTTACATAATCTTCGTTGTGGGCGCTTATATAATTCTTGCATTCCCGCACGGATAAATCGATTATTAAAAAAATTAAATTTTAATTCTAATTTAATTTTAAGTGAGTCTGTGATTTCGACTTTATTTTCATGGTGATTTCGAATCTAAATTTCACATTTGTGTTTAATTCCCGGGGTCATGTAATTATTTTGAGACAACTCATATTGTCTTGTAGGAACATTGTAGTTTTATTACTTCGAAACAATGCGAGGACATTTGTTAGATAATTCGTTTGTTAGAAATTTATCCCAAAATTAATTATTTTACTATTCAATACATTTACATAAAAATGATAAATTGGAAATTCGTGTATTTTGGGTAAGAAGGATCCAAGTTAGAGATTCCTTTGCTTCCCCTGGACTACCAGGAAAATGGAGAATATTTGAGAGCGGCTTGGCTTCATAATGGTCGCCAGCTCTTTGCATGTTACCGATGTTGGGGTTAAAAAAATGCTAACAAATTATTCCATCGGGATTCCAGTACTTCTAAGCTGATAGGTCTAGTGCTGCATCTCTTATATAAACCATTCCTCGATATTCTCGTAGGCCAAGTAGTTCCTATTATTTTTCTCAGCTGACCTCTGTGGAACGAGTCCAGTTTTTCCATATCCGCTGATGAGGTCGACCAAGTTCCAGCGCTACATAAAAGTACGGGTTTTATGAATGAGTCGGATAATAGGATTCTCATTTTCAATACCTCTTTGATTGAGTCATAGATTCTTCATTTTATATGAGGCAGCATTGGCTAGAGTTTTCCTACGTAAAATAGCTTCGCTATCTCCCATAAGTGAACCGAGTTTCTTTACTTGTTGCTACTTCTCTTCTAGGACGTTACTCATCCTTCTTATCTCTGTGAGATCTGTTTTCTTTCTGTTCACATTAAGAAACCACTTCCCTAGTACATCTGGTGCTTTTTCTAATAGGTTTTCCAGGATTTCTGTCTTCAGAAATTAGGTCTACATCGTCCGCGTAGATCACTTCTTCCGTCTTTCCTTAGTATAACGGTCTAAGTTCCCTCATAGCGCCTTCCAAATAAATTGTGAATAGTAGAGGAGAAAGAGAGTCTCCTTGTGGAGTGCCCATGTTTGTTTCAAATTTTTTTGAATAGTTCTTTCGAACTCTCACAAGGAGCTCAGTGTTAGAAAGTAAAATTCGAGTCATCCTTAGACTCGACTCATCAAGAAATCCGCTCAGTACCCCTATTAATTTGTTCCTTTTAACCCTATAAAAAGCTCTTGATAGGTCAATTTCCAGAATATTGGTGGCGTTACGGTACCTTTGATATGTTGCACACCTCCATATGTGACTCCAGACCGCATCAGCTGTGGATCTCCCTTCTCGAAACCACTTTTACTATCTGGTAGGTATTTGTAAGCAGATCCTTTTATTCTTTCAAGCACAATGTTTGCCAAGACTTTGCGTAATGAATTTAGTAGTATGATGGGTCGCAAATTTCCGAGTGGTCCTCTGGTTTTGTTGATTTTTTGTATGGGGATTAGTAGTCCCGAACCCAGAGGTAGAGTTGAGTTAGTTGAAAACATTTCATTTAGTAGTGTAGAGATTTTTTCAAAAAGTGCGTCAGGGCCGTATTTAAGTAATTCTGGGTTTATCGCATTTGATCCGGGGCTTCTGTTATTCTTGAGTTTTCGGCAGGCTTTTTTGATTTCCTCGGCCGTGATTGGTATCTCCAGGGGTCTTGGCCTTCCATCAAATGGATGGATTTCTATGGTTTTGATGTTGAAAAGCTTCTCAAAGTGAGCCGCGAGGGCTTCAGTTTGTTCTTCGGTTTGTTCGCCGCAGCAAACGGGCAGCGACGTACACCTGTACGTTGTCTTTCACTTTGTTTACCTCTTCTACACAGGAAGCTATTTCTTCTAGGAATAGCTTTTTGTTCAGACCCTTTATTATACTTCTGACACGTTGCCTTTTGCCATGAAGGATTTTTATCGTATTAGCGTTAGTGGCATTTGATTTTATCATGTTTACTTCTTTTAAACTTTTCCCCAGCTCAAGTACATCTGGATGAATAGCCTTCATGTGCAATTTAATATTCTCCCATTTGCAAGGACATGCCTCAGCAGGTTCGTTGATGGTGTCCTTTGTGCGTTTCCACGCGTTTTTTAACAAGGTATCCACCAATACGTACTGCACATGAGTCTGAAGGTATTGTTGATATTTCTCAGTAGTCTCCGGTTAGGAAATCAGCCTTTCAGTCTCGTAGACGCCTCTGATTTTCTCAAAATTCGTGATTTTTGGCATTCTTGTATTTGAAGGCATGTTTTTTCAGGGTGAAGGTCGCAAAACCATCTTGTGGTCGCTGACAGTCGTCGAGCCTTCATATGAGCGTGCGTTTACTAGAAGGTGTTGTCTTTAGCCCGGCATATGACATAATCTATATGGTTGTATATTGGGACCAGCATTCACTGAGTTCCTTCGCTTCCCCATCCACGTAGTTTTGAGGTTGTTTGCCATACAAAAGTGACCAAGTATTGTCCCGGGTAGGTTTCTTATTCCACGTCCATGTTATCCCAAGAAAACATCATCCGGGTTATTCTTCATCCGGATTTTCGCATTCAAATCCCCAGCAATGAGTATTAGTGATGACGACTCATATTCGTTGTACGTCCGTAACAGTGTTGAATAGAAGTCGTCAAGTTCTACCGAATATTTAGCTACTTTCCCGCAGTGTGGCGCATAAACATTTACAATTGTCAGAAAGCTCTTCGAATGAGGTAAGTCGTTTAAACGGATTTGTATAACACAGATCCTATCATTCACACTCCATATACGGTGGACTGCACTTGTCAACTTTGATTAAATGGCAAATCCAAGTCCAAATATTTTGAGTCGCTCGGTTAACACATTATTCGATATTCGCCATAGTTCTCATCAAGGATACAAGTAACTTTCGTCTCTTGTAGGCATCCAATAGATAGGTTGTATCTCTCCAGGTCGTCACAGAGAATCTTCCTCGACCAGGTCGTAGATAAGCCTCTAACATTGAACGTAAGGACCTTTAGACGAGATGCATCCCTTTGTATCCCTTGCCTTTTAGACATTTTTTCTTAATTATGATCCAATTAAAAAACGAGGCACGTCACCACCTCACCATACTCTTGGGGATATATAAAAACTTTGACGAACGTTTTCTAGATTTTTTGATATTACATTTTTTACGTCAATAAATGTATAATTCATTTTGAAACAAGTTCAAATGGAGATTGTAGAAATTCAAAATGACACCCAATTGAAAGAAAAGCATGCTAAAGTTGGAATTCCAGAATTATATAAATTGCTTCAATGTAAAAGATTTTCTCAACCATATGCTTTATCTTTACGAATATATGTTTGGTAATACTTACGTATGCGAACAATTTTTTTTAACAATGAAATTAAATAAATCCTCCTGGCAACTTTAAAAGAATATAATCTGAAGCCAGACATCGAATCATTGCTTTTCCAATAGGCGTTGTCAAAAATCGTGGAATATTAATTAATAAATTGTTTTACGTTTAAATAATAAATAAATTCATGTGGTGCTTTGGTGCGTATCATCATGAAGCGCCGTTCACATAATAGAGCAACACATATTATACTCAAGACATTTGACACTACATGCTCTTCATACGGTTATGACAATGCACGCAAATATGGACTTTTCTGCTCGTCTTGCGGTGACTTTTTCATTTCGGATCCATAAAGATGTCTCAGCTGGCTGCATAATCGTTCTGCCTGTGGAACTGCAGTGTCTGCATGGCCAATTCTGTTTAACAGGGTCAGTGATCTTTTTTATTAATACAAAATAAAAAGTTAATACAGAGGCCCTGAATGACCATATTACCACCGTTACCTGTAGTACCATGCGACATCAACTAATTATTTTTTTGTGATAGTATATCACAGGCGCTACGGATTACCGAGCTCTACGCGTTACCCAAGTGGACATAAATTATCGACAATAAGATTAACAAATTCCATGACAACCTTCATTAACCAGCTCACTATAAGTTTCGAGATTTTTATTAAAAATTGAAAAAATCAATTTAATCACCTCCTTTTTACTTTTATCATCATTAAAAAGACGTTCAAGATTTCTGAAATAGAAAATATTTTTTTCTTGATTGAACAAATGAAGTACATCATAATTATTTACGAGGAAGGACTATATATAGAGGCATCCTAAGCAATATGAAAATAAGAAATATTAATTAAAACATTCATATAATTATCGACAAATATAAATATAAGCTGCGTGTCTCAGAAAGACAAATAGGAATATAAATTTTCATTAATATCCCTATGAAAATACACTTCAATCTATGCAGGAGGTTTGACCTCAAGTAAAAAAATAACGTAAAAAGTTAGTCAATTCCTACGCAAGTATAAAAATACATAGTTATAGGTAAAATAAAAATGCAGACCTCAACACGACTCAATAAATATGATTTTTTAATATACTTTCACAAAGCTAAAAAAATCACGTCACGTTAATAATGGAAGCAAAAAAATAACAACCGCAAAACACTAACTTTATAATTATGAATTTTATACTCGTAAATAAAACAAGGTTAGATATACGCAAATTTCAAGCATATCGTTAGATATTTTTTACAAAAACTTTAAATTTCCAAAATTAAATAATCTAACCAATAGAAACGTAGACATTTGTGGAAGAAAGCCCTAGAATAAAATAATCAACGGTGATAGTTGGATCACAAATACTAAACAGCAGATAAATAACACCAACGTAATCTGTCATGCATCAATTCAGCCGGAAACAGCTAAAATAAGCAAAAAGAACAAACCTTTTTAATTAAATGTGGAAACATGTAAACTACATCAGCACTAATACTAAACAGCAGATAAAAAACACCAACGTAATCTGTCATGCATCAATTCAGCCGGAAACAGCTAAAATAAGCAAAAAGAACAAACCTTTTTAATTAAATGTGGAAACATGTAAACTACATCAGCACTCATACCACTTTTCCGCAAGAGACAAACAATTCCCTCCAATTTTAAAATTGTCTTGCTCATGACAACAGTATGAGTGACGTACAATTGGTAAATAAACCAACGCAGAATGCAATCAATGTGGCTAATCCTAACCTATTAAACTTCATTCTAAATATTTAAGTAACATCTATCAAAGCAAATATTTCTTTGTGAGAAACTGAAGTATTAGGGGAAAGTAGCTTGTTTGAAATATCAGCAGGGAAATTCTTGTTAAAATAGAATCTTAATTCTTCCAAATGCAGATCACTCGGTTTGTCAAATTTCCATTTTGTGTACTATTTTAATAAAACTGGGAAATACAGTCACTTGTTTTGTCATGGAAGGAAAATTTTAAAATTAAAAGTGATAAACAAATTGTATATTTCCTTCCTGTTGATCTTCGTCAGAAGTATTCTAAATATTAAAATTTATCAATTACAATAGTTATTCGGTCTTTGCTTTTGAATTTCTGAATAAGAGGTGTCGCATCCTTTTAGGTGTCGCAATTTCTTTGAAAGTTGGTTACGGAGATACAAAAAATATAGATGAANAATATTTAAGTAACATCTATCAAAGCAAATATTTTTTTGTGAGAAACTGAAGTATTAGGGGAAAGTAGCTTGTTTGAAATATCAGCAGGGAAATTCTTGTTAAAATAGAATCTTAGTTCTTCCAAATGCAGATCACTCGGTTTGTCAAATTTCCATTTTGTGTACCATTTTAATAAAACTGGGAAATACAGTCACCTGTTTTGTCATGGAAGGAAAATTTTAAAATTAAAAGTGATAAATAAATTGTATATTTCCTTCCTGTTAATCTTCGTCAGAAGTATTCTAAATATCAAAATTTATCAATTACAATAGTTATTCGGTCTTTGCTTTTGAATTTTTGAATAAGAGGTGTCGCATCCTTTTAGGCGTCGCAATTTCTTTGAAAGTTGGTTACGGAGATACAAAAAATATCGATAGATGAACTTTGTGGTCTCAATAAGTATAAATGTGTTTTTTTCATCCAAAACTATTAGCAATTTTTCAAATAACTCATCAGAGTTTGTCTAAAGTTATAACAATAAAAAAGTAGTGTAAGCTATTATAATGATTAATTACAAGAAAATATTTCCCAGATTATAATTGTGACTAAAAAAGACAAATAAAATATTTGAGGTTAATTGTATGAAGCACAAAAACGCAAAAAAATATAATAAATAAACCAATTTTAAAGACAAATCAGACAGGTGTTGAATGATTTCAGATTTCACATGACCTGCAGCCTTAAGTAAAGTCAATATGGTCTAAGAAATAACATAAATTTCGAACAATATGAGAAAAGGTTTTAAATTGGTCACCAAAGTTTAGATGGATCGTCTCCACCATTCTGATTAAGACATGGCTCTTGTCTTTGGTAAATAACATAAATTTCGAACAATATGAGAAAAGGTTTTAAATTGGTCACCAAAGTTTAGATGGATCGTCTCCACCATTCTGATTAAGACATGGCTCTTGTCTTTGGTAGTGACCTAAATAACAAATATTATTGAATACTTTCATAATATTTCTGTAAAGGGCTTTGAGATTTTCGTCAATAGAAATCGGAAAATTAAAATTTGACGAAAGCTTTTGTAGTTCCGATAATTGTTCATATCTTTCAGTATATTGTCTTGATGTCTATTTTAAAGTATCGAAGTTCAACTAATTTTTCGGAATATTCTGAACTCTTAGGTATAGTTAGTATTACTTCTTCCATGGTTAATATCACACCAGAATGAATGAAAATGCCACTATTTATTATATATTTTTAATTAATTAATTTCAAATATAATAAAATAAAACAATAAAAGTTGGGTTTTGGGAAATTTTGGTTTGGGGAAAAAAATGATGCTGGGGATCGACTGATCCAATTCTGTCAGGAAAATAGATTTCAGATAACTAACACATGGTTCAAGCAGCACAAACTTGGACGTCGCCAAATGGAATGTCTAGGAACCAATTAATTATATTTTATGTGCCAAACGCTGGAAAAGCTTTATAACAGCCGTCAAAACATATCCAGGGGCAGACTGTGGAACAGACCATCAGCTACTTGTTGCAAAATTAAGACGAAATTCAGTAACACCTGGAATATCTCCGAGTAAAGAAATTCGATGTCTTAAACATACAACCAGAATACGCAATAGAAGATAAGTACAATATTGGATTACTAGATTCGAACGGAAGGATGCCTGATGAATTATGGAATGATATGCAGTTGGTTATCAGGAACGCTGCAATAAAACATGTCAAATACAAAACGCCGACCAAGCGCTCTGAGTGGCTCTCTGTCAATACCCTAAACATTGCTGAGGCTCGTAAATCTGCTAAAGTCTCTGAATACAAAACGCCGACCAAGCGCTCTGAGTGGCTCTCTGTCAATACCCTAAACATTGCTGAGGCTCGTAAATCTGCTAAAGTCTCTGGAAATACAGACGAGGCAAGAAAACTTAACTTATAATTCAAAAAGGCAGCCAGGAAGGATAAAGAAGACTACTGGAGGTTACGCTGCAAAAAATGGAAGATGACTGTAAAAGAGGTCACACTAGGAATGCGCATTTACAACTAAAAAGATTACGAACCGCCTTTGGCCACGCGAACTGAAAATATCTATATTTATTCCAATACCGAAAAAAGGGGATAACAAGGACTGTTCAAACTATCGTACAATAGCCTTAATTCCACACGTCAGCAAAATACTTCTAGAGATAATACAACAACGTCTAATGCCAAATGCCGAAATGATTCTACCGGATGTCCAAGCAGGATTCAGGAAGGGACGAGGCACACGTGACCATATAGCAAATGTCCGGTGGATTATGGAGAAAGCCCATGAATCCCAAAAGAATGCATGCATGTACTTCATTGACTATCGGAAAGCTTTTGATTCCGCTATTCATGACAAGCTGTGGTCCGCTTTAAAAGAATTTGAATTCGATGTCTATCTGATATTGCTTATCAAACCTCTTTAACACTCTGTGAGCGAAGGTAGTTTTCCTGCTATTAATATTTCAATATATCTGGGATACAGAAACACAATTAGGTTAATAATCCTGAAAAAAAGTAAATCGATTTTTGAAGTATATTATAGTTGATTGACTAAATTTTTAAAGGTGATCAAGGTCTTTTGAAAATTGCATCATCAAATGGCCTGAGATCGGCAGGACTCTTTTCTAGGTAATCAACAAGCACGGGTAGTCCAGTTCATCTTCAAAGACAGACTAATTCTATTTTGAATTGCTTATTTAGCTGCGTGGTACCATGTGGTCCTTCATGGTTAATTGGTTGAAGTTTCTGTTTGTTCGTCTGTTCCTCCTCTCTCTTCCTATTAGAGTGGCGTCATGTGACCCACCTGTCTAGGTGGCGCCCAGTGTCAGGCGCCAAGGATCATTTGCTCTCCCCGACTCCACTAGAGGGGTTTCCACAACTCAAGTATGGACGTCTTACCCTTTATGTTGATTCCGGATGGACTCTGCTTCTGTAAATATGGAAACTGGATAAACTTAATTAGTTGTTTACTTTAACATATTTTTCGGTGTACCCGGGGTTAATAAATAAATAAATTTATTTACACATGTTATGGCAGCTGACGCCTGACAAAAGAATTAGTTTGGGAAAAGGTCTTTGAATTCCTTATATTCCGTTCAAAACAGTCCTTTCAAAGAATGAACATTTCTGAAATGTTTATTGAAAAAATTAAATTTAACAGAAAAACGGACAATGAAGAAAATTATCATACTTTTAATTTTACTTTGATCAACAGTCAAGAGAAGTATAAAAGGTTAAGTTTTAAATCGTCGCTAGTAGACACTGTCAACCATGTTCATAAACAAGTTATTCCTTGTGTAATTAANGGATATACCACAGTGATGTAAATGTCCCTCGGAAACACGTGGATGTTCATGAGATAATGCACAATCCTGCTAGGGATGAAGCCTTCAATAAGCAAAGCAAAGACCATGAAGCCCATTTATGATGTGACTGTTTCCCTGGTCAATAATTTTGAGGAAAGAAATATGAGATTCTGTGCCATCAAAATCAATAGGCTGATAGGAAATCTCATAGTTCTTTAACCGGGATTTAAAGTCCTGGAGAGCCTTATCTACATTGGAGTTCACATAGTCAGGATTGGAAATCTTTATCTCTTTGACACACTTGAATATTATCGATTGGTCATTGCAAATAGATTCAACGCAGAATAGTGTGAAATTTTGTTCCACAACAAATAGTTTGTATAGCATTTCTCTGCGTTCTTTAGTCGTGTTTGTGGCATCCAATATCTACTTCATTAAAAATAAATTTACTGCGACGACTCCTCCACTCAAAGGATCCTTAAGCCATGTGATTGCGTCTTTGGTTGCCTCCAAGGCACAGGATTCTCGCAGTTTTGAACCGATTTCATTCGTTGGAGAGAAAAAATCTGCGTTACATTCAATATTCTGTTGATTAGCGACTTTTCGGCGATAATCGCCGACGTTGAAACCTAATTCTGATTTCATGTTAGCTATGATGTCTTACATTTAGTTGGATAGCCGATCCAGTTTAAATACCGGGTCAGTTTCTTGGACATGTAGGTTTTTCCACGTGCTGGCAGTCCAACCATAGCAATAACAAGAGGAGATTCCAATCCATCAATGGATACTGCTGCATTTAATAAAATTTCAACTTCGAGATTGATAAGATGATTTCATTGTGAAATCAGGCGACGTCAGCCCATTAAGCGTTATTAGGTTTGCCAGTAAGAAGATAAATTAATTATACTTAATTAAACATCAAATATTTTTTTTTTACTTCGAGATTGATAAGATGATTTCATTGTAAAATCAGGCGACGTCAGCCCATTAAGCGTTATTAGGTTTGCCAGTAAGAAGATAAATTAATTATACTTAATTAAACATCAAATATTTTTTTTTTAATTTTAGTTATCGAATATTTAAATTCCCATTTTAAATATATTTTAAGCTTTTATTTTTCCTGGAAAATGTTTAGATAATAATTTTTTTCTGGAGAAATTTCTAAGAAGATCGGGCTACCCTGAAAAAGGCGTAGAGAGTGACGGCACAATGGATCAGCGAAGAGAAACGATTGCCACCGAACAATCAAGACGTTTTATTATTCTTAACGGTGGAGGGTGCTTGTTGCACCGTGACTTCTCTGTCAAGCACGAAAATGCATGTTCTCAAGGAAGACTACAAATCAAGGACTGTTTGAACTGGAGAACCTAGAAAGGGGACCTTTTCAGAAGTCCGTCGCTTTATTACTCTAAAAGTCTTTTTTGCTATCTTCGATCTTAAAGGAATTTGTCCAGGAAGTGAATGAACCCCATTAAGCGCATGCATAATGAATTTATTGCTTGTAGTAAACATAAAATCGAGTCAGATATTATGCCTTCTAAGAATTTAGTCAACTTTTTAAATATGCCTCATAGTTTTTATATGCCCTTGGAAGGCAAAAAAATACGTTTGTGCTCCATCTGCCTTTGGTGTCTACAGATTTTTAAAAGGACTAGTTATTATATCTATCCAAACAGATGGGAGTTATTCTTTTCTACGAAATTATGAATTGTTACTTTTTTCCAGAGACATCGAGCTAAACCATGACCCTCCCACTATGACATTCAACAGCATAACGTAAATAGGATAAAGTTAGAGATATTGGAGCTTTGTATGCTCCTATGAAAACATACTGTGGATGTTGCGCTTATTCAAGAATCAAAATTTGGTCCTCTTTCTACGAAGCTTTCCTTCCCAGTGTACATTGTCGGATGGTGATCGTCTTGGGGTAAATGTGCTCATCAAGTAAGCCACCGTTTCTTGAAAATGTCTCAGCTCGTTTCCACACAGAAACTCGATGAGGGACAGATTTCTATGGAAGAACCGTTCATTTTTAGTTTGTAATATAGACGGACATAGTGGATTCCTTGGTCCTTGGCAGAACTGAAGGAACCCCGCAATTCCTTCGTGTCGACGAATCTAATAGACGAGTGTCGAGGGTATGGTCTGTTATATTTGGTAAAGGCGTAGTCTTTTTCTGTGAGAATCTGATTTTGTTTAATGTAAGTGCATACTTCTATCAGGCACAATTATTTGTCTATATTATTTCCTATACATTCTTTTAGGTTTTTCGTAACAATTGCATTGATGCTATGAATTATCTCACGCCGCGTGGTGCCATGTGGTGCTGCCTGGNCGTAGTCTTTTTCTGTGAGAATCTGATTTTGTTTAATTTGAGTGCATACTTCTATCAGGCACAATTATTCGTCTATATTATTTCCTATACATTCTTGTAGGTTTTTCGTAACAATTGCATTGATGCTATGAATTATCTCACGCCGCGTGGCGCCATGTGGTGCTGCCTGGTTAATTGGTTGAAGTTTTCTGCTTGCTTTCTGTTCCTCCTCTCTCTTCCTAATAGAGTGGCGTCATGTGATCCACCTATCTAAATGACGCCCAGTGCCAGGCCGGCATGAAAAAGGATCATTTGCTCTTCCCCACTCCACTGGAGGGGTTTCCACAACTTCAAGTATACGTCTTTTACCCTTTATGTTGATTCCGGATGGACTCTGTTTATGTAGAAGTGGAAACTGGATACACGTAATTAGTTATTTACTTTAACTTCTTTCTCGGTGTATCCGGGGTTAATAAATAAATGCTATCCAACTTATGACACCCTTTCGTTAAGATTTTGTCTAAATTGCTAGTGAAAGTCATCCATCAGTGTGTCGAATGTCAAACCAAGGATTTTAGAATTCTTTGAAGCGGCTATAGGCACATATACCAGGCGGATTTCATAGACATCCTTGTAGCGACTGTCCATCATGAATAGAGCGAAGGTATACTTTAATGACGACAAATGTAGTTTATCAAGTTTTTGCATTAAACTGCTTTTATATTTAAAAAAAAAAGATTATCAAGTGAAACCAATATCAAGGTTTGTCCGAACTACAGCGGTTGCCATGGAGGGAGGAGTCTGTCTCTAGAGAAGATGATGATATCGTCTGTATATGACAGAGTAAATCGGAGGAAGCAGAAAGCCATGTAGGAGTCCGTTTGGAAACATTCGAGATCCCTACTTGCTATTCCTCGACATACTTTTCCACCCCAGCAAGATATGAAGTTTTCTAACTAAAGTTTGAGGTTGGATGTTGGAGTCAAAAATCTTTTCGGTAATTCCTCGAGACAAAGTCTAACGCCTTTTGAACGTCAATAGAAACCATCGCTGTGCACATGAGGCCTTGGAGCTTTAAAGCTGTAAATAATAAATTTAGATAGGTGTGTTGTTGCAAAACTATCAATCAGAATCCATGAAGGAAAGATCGCGTCTGCAAAATCTGGAATAATCATATAAGAAATTATTAAGCCAAAAAATCATTAGAAAGTAAGTTATTATAATGAAAACCATTAAGTTGTCCCAGCTTCCTCTCTTTGATCCAACTTTGTTCCGACGATTTCCCACGATAGATACACGCGCCGCCCGACCTAGAAAGGGGTTTTCCATGTCTTAACGCCGATTTTTCAATAGATATATTGGTTGCCTTTCTTCGATGTTGTTTTTTAGCTAGACCCCATAGTTTATAGTTTGGTCGATGTACTGTGTGTACAGTAGTTTTATCAGGAATTAAGATGTCCTGCATTTTTTACAAAGTTGAGCTTACGTATTGACACAGTGACCAAGTTACACATGAGTTCTGAATATCATGTGAGCAAAAAGTTACTCCAAGGTTATTAACTTTCTTGGTTGGAAGTTTTTTTCCGTACAGGATCAGTGTTGGATCATAGCTAGACAATCTTCTATTACATACTGGGATGATATTTTCTGAGCAAGAGAGAGTTAATGAATTCGAGTAGGAGTATCGGTGATCATAAAAA
>RDEW01000002.1:527502-544496 GCA_011109175.1 Dicyema japonicum
GTTTCACTAACCATTTGGTTTCAATTACTGCATTCTTTACATAACTACAATATACTATCCCTTTAAATAGCTTATATGAGATTTACTTGCTAACTAAGATAGCTCTAATCATAACTGTGGTGTATTCCAAATCTCTGAGAGTATAGTTAAAAATATGTCTTAATAGACAATGAAATAATAATCTTTGGAATGTGTGATTGTTGTGAGATATCACATTAAAGGGTTGAAAATGGAATCATTGATTATAGGGGGAATAGAGATGAGTTTGAAATGAAAATTGTTTATTAAGATCATACATTTCCCATACCAATTATCATTTATTCTTTAATAAATTAATTTCTGTTCGTGTGGCGCCACATGGCGCCATGTGGCTAGATGATCAAAAATAAATTTCATTTTTTCAGATGGCGTCATTGGAGCCACCTTACTGAGGAGACGCCCAATGCCTGACCAGCATCAAGAGGATCCAACTATTTTTCCCATGGGGACAATTTTGTTACCTGGAGACGAGTTCTGGAATGCTGGAACGAGTCAGGTTCAAGGAGTAAGTTAATTTGGTTACCCTTTTTTTAATAGCCTTTTCACGAGAGCCATAGTATTTATAGCTCCGCATAGGCACCCTTGGACTTTTGAATAATTTTAATTTTTTAAAATTAATTTATTCTTTATGATTTTTCTGACTGAATATTTGTCAACGTGAGGTTGGAAATGGAAACTGACGCAGGTGGTGCCTCAACCCAGCTATTTCCTACCATTCAATTTGAAAANTTTTTTTAATAGCCTTTTCACGAGAGCCATAGTATTTATAGCTCCGCATAGGCACCCTTGGACTTTGGAATAATTTTAATTTTTTTTAAATTAATTTATTCTTTATGATTTTTCTGACTGAATATTTGTCAACGTGAGGTTGGAAATGGAAACTGACGCAGGTGGTGCCTCAACCCAGCTTTTTCCTACCATTCAATTTGAAAAGAATCGTCAGCATGTTTTTCGCGGAGTCTAGTACTGGGAAGGTTCTGCTGCACAGGATATCCAGTGGTTTCGAGCCCTCCTGTTGTTATTTCTGCCTCCTTCTCTTTCGAGCACTCTGTAGAAGAGAAAATGTCAACCATATTTCTCCACTGGTGGCTCATTCAAACGTTGAGTACAAGTCATATGCAGATTTCTATTCTCATGATCTGTTGTCAAGAAGAGCCATGAGGCATCTAGTGATCTCACTTGTAGATACAGATGCTATGATTCCCGATATTGATTTAATTTCTGTTTGATAGACTGAATGGTGTAGACATAAGGTTTAGGTTTGTCCTAATTTCTCGAGCGATGAACGCTGGTAGATCAGCCTGCGATCCGTGTGGTTAGTGTAAATATGGCGAATGAGAGCAGCATACAGAATAAATATACGTTTTTTATAAATAATCTAAAATATGAAGTATTTGATTGATGCTAATAATGATTTATGAAAACTAACTAAAATTAGTTAATTTGTGTAAAGTTTACCATTAAACCAAAAATAAATTAAGCCAAATGTTAAATCCTCTAATTTGGAGGTCTGAAAAAAGCACAAATCATTGTCCGGCTTTTGGACTTTAATTTAATTTTAAATACACGCTCTACCCTCTAAAATCTGAAAATATGACAACCCTTTTTGAATCTCTTATATATTCAACTTGAAATGTGAACAAATAATATTTTCCGGATGTTAGTGTGCATTCCGAACACTTAAATTTTGTCTTCACCATCTTTTTAATAGTAATAATGTTAACTTTCAATACTCCTCTAAACGAAGTGACGTTAAAATCTAATATACATAATAAATTACCAAGATTGAACAGAATACTTACATTCATTAAGAATTTATGTTCTGAAATGTTGACTAAATTTTGACTGAGATTAATCCTAATTGTGTTACTCTTATTTTCTAATTTTGATATATTTTTAATTACCACAATTAGTAAATGATGTTTTTTTTGAATCGACAATAAAAAATAGAATCCACCAAATTGCGACATACATTTAATTTAAATTTTATTATCATTTAAGTAAAATTTGGTTTGCCAATAAAAAATTGAAATTCCTCCTTGACTTTTGATTATTATTATTAAGAAGCACTCCCAGAAAACATAAAATTAGTTAAGTTTCCCTTGTGCCTAATCATCCTCTCCGTCAGCCTCGACCATGATCTTCTGTTGCGCGCTAGTTCTCTTAGGTAGTCCAGGTCGTCGGCCATTTCCATTATAATGTCAGATGCTGCC
Organism: Dicyema japonicum; assembly: GCA_011109175.1. Lineage (NCBI taxonomy): Eukaryota > Metazoa > Dicyemida > Rhombozoa > Dicyemidae > Dicyema > Dicyema japonicum. The sequence continues at coordinate 529,755 of RDEW01000002.1, forward strand.
AACACTTTTGTAACACAGTGAATCAGGTCCTGATGGACTGCAAATCCGAGACCATAATGTCGGTAGGCCGATGAGAGGGTAAAAGGTGGAATTTGCCAAACAGTTCTGTACAGTCGTTTTTGTCTCTTGTAGACAGCAGACATAGACGTCGTATTTTGTTAGATCGCATGCCAGTTGGTGATTCTTGTAGGGTTGTTTAAGTCCTCTGCAATTGAAAGATCCCAGAGTGAAGGAGTCGATAAGGAATACGAATAAGACATAGTGCAATTGAGGTGTCGTCACCACTTCAATCAAAAAAGACAGAGGAAGCCATAAAGACTTTTTTCAAAAGTAACATCGATTTCAGAGAATTTTTGTAAGATTGAGGTTAACTCAAAAAATGCGAGGTGGCCAATATAAAAGCGGTATCATTTGCCTTCTTCAAAAAATCGAAAGGAAAATATTGTACCATGTTTTCGATCTACGATCTGCTTCTTGAATTCCTTGGATTCGGAATAGAGAAAAATCAAATAAGAAAATCCTTAAGCGGCAAAAAGACGCTTAAGGACAAGTTCGCACACAGATTTATCTTTCTGGATAGGCATGTTGGACTTGTTATGCTTAAAAATGTCTCTTGCTTCCAAATATACTTTTCAACTTCCGTTGTTCCTCTTGCTGTGATAAAGAAAATCTTCTATCTCTCCTTGATAATTAAATTAAGTCAACCCCCGAGAATGAAAAACCAAAGTATTAGTGAGGATCACCTGTTTGTTCCATTTGCTGTTAATACGTCAATTTACAAAATGAATACTCAACACAAGTCGACTCTCATTGCTTTAGAAACGAAAAAAATAATATTATAGGATCTCCATTCAAATTCATAACTTATGCAACATCATTCAAGAGAGGAGTACCACAAGGTTCAGTATTGAGGCCTATTTTGTTTAATATTCATGGCGAGTTTTCCACGTCCGAGAAATATTAATACTAGTCTTCTGATGACGTAATCGTGGTGGACACATCTCTTAAATCTTCTATATCTGAAGGAAGAATCCGGGAGTATGCGGACCAGATTGAGCAATGGTGCAAATTTAGAGGGTTAAAGCTTTTTGCTGAAAAATCATGCACACTCCGAATAAGCAACGTGAAAAAGCACCTGAAACAAGAATACAAACTGGAAGTAAACAATGCACACAGTCTGCGCTACCTGGGGGTCGACTATGGATTCGCAGGAGATTACATGGACGACATACAAAGGAGGAGAAAGAGAGCTTTTCAGTCGCTCCTGTGTACACGGAAGTTACACGTTAGCCGTGACACCTACCTGTCCATCTTCAATGGAGTTATTCTCCCTAGCCTACTTTATGGGTGCAAGGAGTGGTTCTTCTCTCCGAAGAGGGAGAAGATCTTATCCTTCCTAGAGAAGACTAGGAGAGCTGCAATTAAGCTTCCTTAAACAAAAAACTGAAAGAATGTCTAAGCGAGGACGAAAACAAGCTGTTAGAATCGATTAGCAGGATTGTGGAGGATCGGATCAATGGTTTCAGGAGGAGATCAAAAATCCAGGACACGTATATAAAGTTGGGAGAAACGTCCTGAAAAAAAATTAAAAAAAAAGGAAGGGTCCAGGTGTAAAGTCCATGGTAGGACTCAGATGTAATACCTTACAGAAAACTTAACTCTTGTTAATAAATCGTTATTGTTTTATTGTTAGATGTCTATGAGCAGGTTAACCAGATATCAATTGCTAGATTTAACAAAGAATTTATTTAAAATAAAATTATTTTTTAAGACCGATCTTCTTTCATCAGAAAATTCAATCTATAAATGAATTCGAAAATTACCTCTACACATGAATTAGTTAAGATGAGAGTATTTATCAAACATCAGAATACTTTGACTCAAACTTATCAAGCATCAATGCTGTGTTAGTTCCGTAGTCTTTCGCGATTCGTACCTTAAATTTAAGATCTCCAGTAGCATAATTGTACAACAATCTATTCATCCGTCGATAGTATTCGTCCTCATCCCCAATTGGTGTTATCTCAAAATCAAAGGATTCCACAAAATTGTAATTTATAAATTAAAAATCGCTATTAATTTGATGAGCAGATTCAGAAATAGTTGAAACGTCATTAAGTCTTGTCACTGATTCTAAAATTAAGTCAAAATGCAGCACCTTCTTCGCATTCGACCATTTGTAAGGAATTTGTTCCAAAAATTCCGTGATACCGTTTGAATGGGGTCTCTTTTGAAAAGGAGTGCATTGTTGTAGCAGTAAACAGCATATTCTAGAATCGACACCCATTCCTTTTGATTGCCATTAATATGTTTAGAAATTGATCTTGTTAAAGTTTGATTGAAGCATTCCACTATTCCATAGAAATTATTTTGTATCCTTGTATCTAAGATTGTTTGGTCTTTCATGGATGTTAATTTCTCACATAAAGCTTGAATGTTGGTATTTCTAAATTCAGTCCCGTTGTCCGACTGTAGAATTTGACAATGCCCATATAAGGACTCCAAATTCTGGCATACTTCAATATTTCTTATTACTGAACTTTTTAATATAAAATAGTTCCGACGGCAGAGAAATTCGACTTTATTGATCCCTCCGTCTGAGTTCAGATTCGATTTTATTGATCTTTCTGCTACATCACCATCCCCAGGTTTCCTCACTTCCGAGAAGATGTCTCTGCATTTCAAGTTCTTTTTGAATAGAGTGAGCATACCTCCACCTCTTTTTCTCTACGGTCCTTCCTGATAGCTTTGTATCCTGGGAGTGTAGGGGTAGGGTCATTAAAGGAGAGTTTGGCCTCTTGAATCATCGTAACGTTAATTTTATGACAAGACAGGAGTTACCTGATTTTTCCTTTAATTCCATTTATGTTTAGCTGGAGAGCCGTAAAGTGCGTTTCTCTTCGATGGGCTGAGGATTTTCTTCCGGGAAAGCTTAACAAATGCGGCTTAACAAATGCGATCCTAAGCCTATGATTCACCAAGTTTCTTGGTAGCCTCCATCGAGCGTCGATGTTGGTAATCTTTTCCTCATGGAATTCAGATAACCTAGGGCGCCTCCTCAGTGGTCATTACGTGGGTTTAAATGCCTATCTATACAATACTTGATAGATAAAGTCGTTATCTTGGCTTTCATGTTCACTTGATGATCACCTTGTCTCGTGTCCTGGCCCACCTTCTGTTTCTTTCCATAGGGGATCAACCAATTTGATTTCTGGGAATGTCCATCATTGGTAGTTACGTTCTTGATAGCCATCAGTTTCCTTCACTTAAAGAGAGCGATGGTAGTAATTAATAACTGCGTGATAACATTATGGAAGTAATTTTAATTAATAATAGTGGATAGTTTAGTAAAGTGGTTAAATGAGGAGCTTACAAAGACAAACTCTTTACCCAAATTACCTTCCCATTAATTAAGTCCGCTAATTACACACATTCACTTTTCTCCAAAGAACACTCAGGAAAATCCGGCAAAAGACAAAACCTCCATTTATGGCTTTGTGTCTGCGCGTGCCATACGAGCCCTTAATGAGAACAAGATACTGGAACGTAGACCTGATATTAATGCTTCAGTTCTTCTGAGGGCTGTCAGAGTGCACTTTCTCACATACGATGCGGACATCATCCGTCTCTGGCTGGGATATCTTTGCTTGCCCTGGACTATCAGGCTCGATGTGACGTAATGGATATCTGTATGTCGGAGGGTTTCCTAGATGTTATCAAGCTGTTGTGTGAGAATATATTATAATTATTTAGTTATAGATTTATTTATGATTAGTTCATATCCGACTTGAAGATCACCAATAACAGAATAGTCAATAATGGAAGAAAGATCACCAAATTCTGTCCCTCCTTTTACAATTTCACGTAAAACTCGTCTGATTATTTTTCCTGATCGTGTTTTTTGGTAATGCCTGGGCATGCTGAATATATTCTGGTGCTGCAAATGTACCAATTGTATTTCGAACTAAATTATATTTGTTTTTACCTTCCATTCTTATTGCCTTTTCGATTTCTGTAGTAAATTCTTCTCCTTGATGAAGGGAAACAAAACAATATATGCACTCTCCCTTAATACTGTGGGGAGCCGTCACTGCAGCTTCAACGACGCTTGGATGTTGTACCAAAGCCGACTCAACCTCTGCAGTACTGAGTAAATGACCAGAAACGTTGAGCATATCGTCAATTCTGCCTGTTATCCAAAAATATCCGTCATCGTCTCGATGAGCACCTAATATTAGTCTGATTAAACCATCCCCAGTAATGTAATACCCCGGAAATCGTTCAAAATAAGTTTTCTTAAAACGATCGTAATCTCCGTGAATAGTCCTCATCATTCCGGGCCAGGCTTGTTTGATTGCCTAACATCAGCATTTTCAATACCAAATAGCCATCGGCTTTCCCTTTGAGTTCAGTTCCGTTATCATCTAAAATTACTGGAACGATTCCAAAAAACGGAAGAGTCTATAATATATAGTCTGTTTACAGCTGAGCCTGGTTTGACTTTAAAACAAGGCATTGGGGTTATAACTGGGCCTCCCTATAAAAGTTATTAAAATGTAAAACTGTTTCCGTCTGCCAATATGTATCAATTACTGCACAACGAGACTTTCCAACCACTCTGTAGTACCACTCCCAAACGTCAGGATTTATCGGTTCCCCTGCGGTTCCTATTATTCTGAGAGAATTCCTACTACTAGTTCTGCAAACTAATTACAAAGTTACTCTGTCACATAGCTATCGTCATAGGACATTAAAGATCTAATTGCTGTTGGAGACGTGAAGAACTGAGTGACTCCATATTTGTCGCATATTCTCCAAAATCTACTGACGTCTGGGAATGTCATTACCCCTTCGAACTAAGGATTGTAAATATATGGTAACCATAACACTCTGAGCACAATTTAGAAGAGGACCATAACAGACGAAAGAATGTCCAGTAATCCAACCAAGGTCTGCAGTGCACCAATAAATGTCTTGTTGATTGTAATCAAATGAGTATTTTAATGTAGTGGCAGAATATAACATATAACCTCCATTTGTATGCAAGATTGCCTTGGGAATCCCCGTAGAACCACTATTTATTAAAGTAATCAACCTTGTATGAAGCATAAATAGAGGATCCTCAGCATCCACCCATACAGGGTCACACAAAACACTTGCCTTTTCCATTGTTTTATCCCATGAAATATCTCTCCCTTTTTTAATATTAATCTTTCTTTTTAACAAATTCATACTTCAACGTTGTAAGGTCGAGATCCAGGGTCTTCCTTGGCGATCTCGTTAGGACCGGGATTTAAATGTCTTTTCCATATTACACCTATAATGGAGTTACCCCTTTATTTGTAAAATTATATTAAACTGTTTTTCGTACAAATCGATTGCTTCATCACAAATGTTTTTCAAATTTATTAATTTTGTCCCTCGCCAAACGGCATCTAATAATCACACATTTCGTAAACCTGCAGTGATCACCAATTTAGGTTTAGCAATGAGAAATCTAACGCACAATGAGCTTGGAGAAAATCCAGCAAACTGACTTATTAAACGAATATACAATTATTGAATGAATAATTCCAAGTCTAGCACACGCCAACATGGATACTAGGAGTTCTGGAATCATCGGCATATAAATAGACACTGTGTCTCCTTTTTTTAATCCTACAAAATTTATTTTGAGGTTTATGAGGCGAGGCATATGTGGTGTTATTCTATTTAGTAAAATATTATAAATATTTGAGGTTTGTAAACAACCTTTTGATTTCAACACATTTGACATTTTGCAAACTTGACGATGAAGTTGTTTATATGTCAGCTTTATACTATCTGAGGGATCGTTCCCTTCCCTGTATAATTAGTAATCTTACCAAAAGAAAGCCACTCTATCTCCACTCCCTCTCATAATATGACGGTCGAGGCAATTATAGCTCATATTAGTTTTGGCTCCTTTGAACCACTTTGTATAAATACGACCTTTTGATATATCAAAGTTCCATCTGATATTGTTGTTTTCTTCAAAATTTTTCCAATAAAATTGTTTAGCAATTTGTCCCCAAAATTGTTTAGGATTAATCACAGACATGTAATACATTCGTTTATATTCAGACATTTTACCTAAATGACTTGAATAGACGACACGCTCTGTTGGTTCATATATAGACTTTTCTGCTTTTTGTATTGATCCATCATGCTTTTCATTAAATTCGTTAGTGTTTATCATTTATTATTTAAATTTACATTTTATCTATTTCGATTGGGTAGACATCAATATTTTATTTTATCAAATAATTATTTTATATATATAATTAATATATAATATTCCCCCACAAAAATACCACTTTGATTTCCTCTCCCAAGATTTGCAGTTTTCTTCGTGAAAGCTATTTAGTGTGGTTGATAAATATATCCACGGTCATTTTTCCCAAGTCGTTTGTCTGAGATAATATGGAAGAAGATGATTTTTCAGTAGATATGTCAAGTCGGTTATAACGTAGCCAAGTTTGAATATTGTGAAGGTATTTTGTGTTCTTTCTGATGTCTTTAGGTGATCTTAGTTGGAGGATTCGACTAATAGGTCATCAGCATATAAATGCAGGGAATCGTATTTGTTTTTGGGCTGTGGTAATTCATTAGGAGGCAGAAGAGGAAGAGTAACAATTCCGTGATTTGTAATAAATCTGTAAAAACTGTACATCAAAACTGTAGATCAAAAGTTTAAAAGGGAGTTGGGGAAAGTCTTATCAAAATGCACTATCCCTGTATAAATCCCACTTTCACCGTTTTTAATTTATAAATGTTTTTGTATTCTTCAGTTTAAGGGTTGATTATAATCTGGTTGTGGTCACATAACAGTAAATCGAAATAGGGTTGGTAAGAAGTGTGGTTATGTCTGTTAGCCGCAACAATTGTAGGCAGTTTCCACTAAAAATAGATGATCTACATAAAAGTCATTGAATCAGTTTAGTTGAATCAGTATAGGCGACTTAGTCACTTGGAAGTTAACGATGAGATGCGCAACCAAGTTATTTTTGACGACTCTTTGGATTATTCAGCCCAAAGAAAAGACAAACGTGTTTTCGAAAAAAACAGTTTAAAAACGACCAAATATAATTTGAAAAAACTCTTGGATTGGGATCACGATTTGAATTTTTAACACATATGGTTGTACATAAAAAATAAACTGAATTGAAAAAATCAAAAAGTCAAAAATGATATAAGCCGTATATGAAATCCAAGTTAAATTTTTTTTAAGTGAGAAATTTCGTTATAGTTTCATTATGGCCTGCAGGTATTGAGCACACATATGGGTTACTTTTCATGATCACGTGTCCAATGTTATGGGAGAGTCATTGTGTCATTCTAGGCTCGCCCTTCCGCAACCTCAAAAGCCTCCGATTAGCCTGATAAACTCAGATGTGCTAGGGCCAATAAGAAAGTTTCCTTGCACGTTGAATACCAGGCAAGATACCTATCTTGGTTCCATGGCATGGTCGTTGCGCAATCCAAATTCTCAGCAGACATTAGACAAGTTCAACGTTGGGTATCTAGTACCTTTTGAGAAGTAAAGTTTTTCCTAACACCAAACCATCATGTTGATACTGTTGTGCGACTGTGTCAAGTACAGGGTCCAGACTTAATCCGGAATAGAACATAAGATTAATTGGCCAAGGCACGGCAGCTTGCGAGTGACGACAAATAGCATGTAATGGCCAAATCTTCAGGAGACCTCAAAAATTCCTCCAAAAAAAGCTTTCCTTGGGACCAGCCAATGCTATCAAATCTGATATTTAGAATTTTTCAGTCGTCTGTCTAATGAGATCCTCCAGAAATTTGTGAATAAGAATTATGGAAACAAGGAAGCTGCGTAATGAGAAGATTATCTTGGGAACAAAAATGTTATTTTTCATTGAGAAAAAGGCAGTATGTGTTTCAAGAATGAGTGGACCTTTCTCTTCAATAACATTTCTACGGACAAGAATAGAGGATATCCAAGGAGAACCGTAACAGAAGTCTCGTATATCAAGGCTAATTTGAACAATGGAAAACTCATCCGAAAAAGTTAATATTTATGATATCTGTCTTCCACATATTCACTTGTAGTCTGACAAAGCAGGAATAGTGATTTCCAGAGCGTCAATCATCAATCGTTCCATCCTCGAGGTAACAAATATTAAAAGGGGACATCTTATGAATATCTTGTCAATAGAAATGAAGAAAGGAGAGGTCCAAGGAAATTACTTTGCTGAACACTGTCGAAGAGTCGACAATGTGATCTCCTAAGACAGGCAAACTCTCAAATCAGCCTCGGCAGTACTTCCTGAGATGAGTTCCCATGCTGCTGGAGCTGCGTAAAGATCGAATTTCATTAACAACTGACTCCTCTGAAATGACAAAAACAGGAAGACTGCTAGGTAGGACATTGCCAATATGGTAAATTGGCTTCGGGGGTGTTTCATATCGATCGTATCCAAGGTTGAGGACGAATAGGGGTTACATAAGTGATTTCAAAAGAAAAATGTAAAAATTGTTAAATTTATTAATTATTTTAGTTGTTAGTGTAGGAAATGAAAAGGTTAACTCTTTTGAAAATGTTTGTTAGTACTCGAAACTAAATAATTACAATAAACTTTTTTTGACTAAATTATTATTGTCTCCAATTTTTAAAGGAATAAGATGACTTGTGTGAACTTGCTCAAAAATATTCGCTAGTGCCCCCCTACGCCACTTTAAGTTATTATAATTAATGTTATCTGCTTTAATTTTAGTCAAATCATCTCTCATATCCTCAAATGGACTCGACATTGTTAGAAATAGTAATCATACAATATTTATAGGACAATAATCAATTCAACGTCAAATTAGTAGATATTTTTTAACTTTATAGAAAACTACTCCATTCACTCTTTAAGAAGACTCTTGCTAAGCACAGCCACAGAGTCGAAACTGTAACATAAATTTATCCGATGGAACTGACTCATCTCATTCTAAGGAATCAGTAATCTTGTTATACGGAGATTTAAAAATAGAAAAGTATATATTATTATAAAAAATCTCAATTTGTGAATTATATCTCAGGATGGCCTAAAACAGGTGGAAGTAGAAACACAAGTACATCTCTACGATTTTCAAGTAAAGCTTATCCTACAGGTGGGATGGAGTTGTCTCGAAATGCTCCACAAACTATCTGTTGAAGGAGCAACTATAACTTACATCTAGATCCTCCAGAGATTTATGAATAAGATTATGAAACAAGTCAGCTGTGTTGCAAAAAGACTCACGAAAGCATGCTAATTATACACGGGATGTAGGTTTTCTGATAAAGAGTACACCTTTGCTACCATCCAACTTGTGAAAATAGCATGCAGTGAGGACATCCCATTGGACTCTAACAGAGATATCTCGACTGACTCTGATGTGGAGAAGGGGAATAAGAAGGAGTTGGTGGCAGACTCTTCTTCTAAGAGAATGAGAGGGATTACTAGGTTAACTTAATAATTTACTCGTTTAGCACTTAATTAAAAGAACTTTCACATAACCAAAGAACGTTATATTAACTAAGGTCCGTTTGTGCCACACGTTTCGAGATTTGCTTCACTAGACGTCTCCATCGCCCTCTACTGTCCACAGATATTATTATTATTATAAGCAACTACATAGAATCATATAAACTATAATTCTATTCGTGCCGCGTCTGAACAATCCTCTTAATTAGCCCTTTCCCATCCCCTCCTGTCCGATGCCAAGTGCCGCAGACTACTAAGGTCTTCACCGTCCTTTAGTAGTCTGGTTACTGATCTCAGGTCACCATTAAGGACTTCCGGAAGAGTTATTCTTGGACGACCTCTGAACTTCTCCCCTGACGTATCGAAGTATTCTTCCATGACGACGTTTGCTGGCGTGTCTTGTTCCAATCTGAGAATATGGCCAACAATCTCCAGCGAGTCTTCATGATCATGGTGCTCAGAGGTCCGGAACCGCATCTTCTATATAAATTTTCACTCCCTACACGCATTGGCCACTTTAGTCCCAAGAGAGACCGAAGTTGCCTTCTGTGAAAGGAGTCAAGGTTTTGTTCGTCCGTTTTCGAAATTCCCCACGTCCCAGAGTTGTATGTTAGTATGGGCCTCACGAACGCCTCATACAACCTGAGTCGGAGTGATGGCCCGACCGAGCATTTTCTTATCCAACATTTCATAAGTTTTTGCATAGTAACCGTAGATAACAATTTTCTTCTTGCAATGTCTTCGGAGTCTCCGAGAAGAGAGCCAAGCTTTACGGTCTTCCTCCAACATTCACTATTGCGTAGTTCCATCCGCTTAATTTCAACAATATCCGTTTTCTGAACATTCAGTGATAGACACCATTTGGCCAAACAGCATGATGCAACCCTCCAAGAGACGTAAGAGTGCTTCTTTGTCAGTCGAGATAAAGTCAACATCATCGGCATACACGATCTCCATAAATATCATTGTTGTAATACTTCCGTAGGTCTTGCAGAGCCGATTCAAGGTATATAGCAAACAATACTGGGGAAAGGGAATCTCCTTGGGGTGTGCCCACTGTTGAAATAATTTCCCGTGACAAACATTTTCCAATACGCACTCGTAACCTCGTGTTTGATAAGAGTATCCGTATCAGAATAACCGAGTCCTTATCCAGGAAACTTTCAAGCACTTCAATGAGTTTTCCCCGACGGACAGTGCCGAAAGCTCTGGTCAGATCAAATTCCAAGGATAGTCTTTGAGCTCCGGAATCTTTGTTGAATAGCACATTGCCATCTATGGCACCATACTACATCAGCCGTTGGTCTCCCTGTCCTAAAACCACTCTGGCTCTGGGCCAAGTACTTAATAGCCACTTAATAAAAAATATAAATCTCAACTTTATAGTAAATTTAGGTATATACTGATTATTTAATTTATTAACCCCTACTCCTCGTCTAGAAGACGGGAGATAAATAAATTCATTCTCGTCTGACAAGACGGAGGTATCTCTAAATATTTTGTAAAATTGATCTCCATTAAACCATGTGGGTTGTTGTTGAGTAAAGGGAGAAGCATGAAATGTCATGAAACAATTATTAATATATGTAATATAGTTTATAATAAACCCATTAACAATGAAAGAAGGTTGGGACACTACAGAACCCAGTAATTTACAAATAATTTGAATAAAACATTTACTCCATAGAGCACGTTGCACATCTAAAACTTCGTGAGAATATACAGATGCAGTCACAAACAGAAAAAATAATTGACGGAAGCCACAAGGGACAGAATAATAATTCCTGAGAGTGAAATCTAAAATAAATAACAAAACAACTCAAAAATTCTAAAATATGCAGTCAATTGAATAAATATCATGGAAACCCCCGTGGCAGTAAGACTGATTACGAACGTGTTCATTTCAGCATCAATAAGTCCCCATTGAGCCAATGACATCAACAGAATTAGTAGAGAAAACCGATTGGTAGTAAAAAATGCCATTTTCTGTTATTTATGAATTTTGGTTACCGCACAGAAAAGGTTGACTCCAATACAAACAGTAACACTTCGAATTGTCTCAGGCCATAGCCACAACTCTCTCTTAGCCACGTGCCTAGTACGGAATTCACTGTAGCCAATGACAACTATTAATGATAGGATCATATTTACCGGCTAAGAGACCAAATACAAGAGGGAATAATATTAGACTGTGTTCTGATGTTACAATTCTTTTTTCGACATACAACAATGATAAAATAAAAAATAATGTTGATCCAAATATATAATTCACTAACCACGTTACATTTATCATATTTAAATAATATTATTTTATTATAATTATTTCAAGAAATTTATGTATTTGGTTGACTGTTCACGAGTGACCTTGTTTATGACCTCCAAATGGAGTTACACAAGGATCACCGTTATCACCAATGCTCTTCAACATGTTCCTCAGTGACCTCCCATCCCCAACCACCAAAAACACAATTCTTTTATCGCATGCGGATGATCTCGGTCAGAGAAATATCGAAGAATCGGTCCGTGCAAGATCTACTAAACCTGATGGGTCCTTGGTTCCTGAAGAGCCGTCTGAATATATTACCAGATAAGTCACATGTAATGACGTTTACTTCAGCACGGAAAGATATACGGACAACACCACGAATAAAATTGTATGACTCCCCGCTTCCCATTAAAAAGGCCCCTTCAATCCTTGGGGTCATCCTGGATCTCCTCTTCACATTTACCCATTAAGTGGACCTAGTAACCGCGAGGCTCCAAAAGAAAATTGGAATTCTCGAAGCTTTCAGTCACTCTCCACTATCTTTCCGCTCATCGTTAGAGCTCCTATACAAAGAGCATCGTTCTACCTAGTAACGAGTACGCCAGTGCTGCATGGATTGCCCCCTTATCACTATCGGCACAGAGCAAGCTGGAAGTTTTACAAAACCAATGTCTCAGAATACTATTGAGATCGTCGAAAAATACGTCCACCTCGTTACTACGGAGAACACTAAACGTCTCCCAATCATAGAATACCTTACGGAATATCACCGGGACTTCTTCAAGATGGCAAAGTCCCCTGATCATTTCCTCGGGCCGCACATCAAACTATATATGGACGCTTACCCGAGATATGAGAAGAAACCTTCCCCATTGTGTAGATTAATCCAGGACTCCAAAACTGGTATGGACACCGGGATCACTTAATTAGAATTTTATCCTCTTTCTCGTGAGTTCGGGGTTAATAAAATAAATGACCTGGGAGACATATAAACTCCTAACTTTTGATGATTAATATTCATAAAAATTTGTCTCCAAATCCTAAATAGAGAGAACTATAAAGATCACTATCTGAAGTTGCATGAATATATGTCTCTAATTAATATGATGGATGTTCTCATTTTCTGAATTCTCAGCTACCATGTATTCGGGTTTAATTATCTCCAACTATAAACATAGGAATCATATAATCTTACAGAGAACAATCCTTACTTAAATGAGACTATAAAGTCTTCCAACTTAAAAGTAAACCAACCCTATATGTGATCATTTGTAGGACAACGATTAAAGTCATCTAATTGATCTATAAATATGATTTTGTATAAAAGATGGGAATAACTATCGTGTAATCTCAAAATTATATAAATATTTACTAATATTGTTCTTAGACGTAAATCCCAGAGTCCACAGGAGGTGATCTATTTTTGTCTTAATATATATACTGGAAACCAATAGCCTCCTGTATTATAGAGTCCACTAAGGATTCGTTGTTCAGTCTTGACTTTGCAAAATATGTTGGACTCCGTGTTAAGAATCTAACAAGACGTCGAAAGTTTCCTTCTTTATAACTATTCGGATTCACTTTTGGAGTAAATTTAGAGGATATTTTTCCAAATTGGTCAACATTCATCCCAATGGAAGGAGAGGACCGACTGATTTAATAAAATTAATACATTTTGAAGACTTTGTCCTTAACAACTGGTTTTAAGTCAAATTTGATCATGACTAAGTAGTTTGGTATGATCTCTGATGTTTTGTAAGGGAGAAGTAGAATCTTCTTCATCTGCTCTTCCTTTCCTGCATATTTCGACAGATTCATATCTACATAGCCCAATCTTTCACATCTCCTTCTTCCTTTTACCTCCTTCGATGATATTAATTTTACTTTCCTTAAGGAAATTCTGATGATTTTGTCATTGAGTTGACTGCTTGGATTTACTATTATTTTGGTAGTAAAATTAATATTTGTGTTAAAATGTACATTATTATCATGGACTCGTATACTAACAATGTGACTACAACAAATACACAGTGGAACGGAAGAATGCTTTAATTTCGTTAGTAAGCCGTAGTTTGAAGAAAATGAGTGCATTTTTGTGAGGGACATTAGTTAGACAGACTACTGTAAAGTTTACTTGAAATAATAGTTTATTTTTCTTCATATTAATGCGTATTATTTTTATGGATAATTATAGTAATTATTACGTCCATTTGGGATATTCTAATTATTAATTTGAAATCATTAACATATTACTCTCCACAACATTCTAATCAGTATTATTTCTACACAACTACTAAATCCATAATTTATTCCAAACCAAGTAAAATTGGAGCATTCATTTTAATTTGTTTTGGCAACCACGCCACGTGTCCACAACTTTAATGTGGCTACTTAATTGAAGATTATTTGTTTCTTTTGTTGCTCTTCTTACCTTCTGGCTTCAGGGAGCTTAAATTGTTAGCGTGCGTCTTTTGGTTCACCATCTCTGGTGACGCCTGATATAATCCTAATTATATCCATAGTCAACAACCAGCCAGAGGAGTCTCTCTGGATAACCATTTAGTATTTAGGGTGTATCTGGGATTTCTTATTTATCAACTGAATTTTGTTCTTTTTTATCGAAAGATTGAATATTTGAGTTATATCAACCCAAGTTACAGGTGGTTTTGTTTGGGAACAGAGATAGCTTCTGATCCTATGGACGATGAGTTATTCATTTTCCTGATTACAAATGCACAATAGACGGATCAAAGAAAATTATGTTGAGAAATTTATTCCTTCTTACATGGTCTCAACAAAAATTCATGTATTTAGAATACTGTTTATGTTTGTGCTTATGCAGTTCTCCATAAAGTCATTGGGGTATAAACTTGACTCTCAATGAGCGATCAAATTGAGATCCCCCTTCTTGAACCTTATTATCGATTTCCACAATACACAATTTTTTAGCTTTTTTAACTTCCCAGCATTCTTTGT
>RDEW01000002.1:551884-632223 GCA_011109175.1 Dicyema japonicum
AAAGTGAGCTACTTCATGCCCAGGAGGAAGTCCGTAAGATTCAACTTCCTCCATTGGTGATCGGACAGTTCTTAGAAATGGTAGAAGAGGACACAGCCATAGTGGGGTCCACCACTGGCTCGACGTATTACGTGAAACTCGTCTCCACCATAGACAGGGAACTCCTGCGTACTGGATGTTCTGTTGGTCTCCATAAACACAGCAATGCCGTGGTGAGTGTGCTCCCACCAGAATCGGACAACACAATTATGATGATGACTGCTAGTTCACTTTTTATTAACGATAGGGGAGAGACCGGATATCACATATGCTGATATTGGTGGATATGATATTCAGAAACAGGAGGTGAGGGAAGCTGTGGAACTCCCTCTTAGTCAGCAGGACCAATACAAACAGATAGGGATAGATTCACCATGTGGAGTCCTTCTTTATGGCCCCCCAGGATGTGGGAAGACGTTAATGGCACGTGCAGTAGCCCATCATACCAAAGGTAAATATTGTGATAAGTTTAGCTGCATTTATAAAGGTGGTTGGATCGGAATTTGTGCAGAAATACCTGGGGGAAGGTCCCCGAATGGTTAGAGATGTGTTCAGACTGGCTAAAGAGAACTCTCCTTGTATTATCTTCATAGATGAAGTGGATGCTATTGCTACAAAACGATTTGACGCTCAAACGGGGGGTATTTTTAGTAAATAAAGTTAGCTGACAGAGAAGTGCAAAGGATTCTGTTGGAACTGTTAACTCAAATGGACGGATTCGAGGAGACTACGAATGTGAAGGTGATAATGGCTACAAACAGAATGGACACATTGGATCAGGCATTGTTGAGGCCTGGGAGGATTGATAGGAAGGTGGAATTTCCTTTGCCAGATCGAAGACAGAAAAGATTAGTATTTTCGACGATAACGGCTAAAATGACATTGAATGAGGATGTGGACTTGGAGGAGTTTGTTGGAAGGTCTGACAAAATATCAGGGGCTGACATTAACTGTATATGTCAGGAAGCTGGCATGCAGGCTGTAAGAGAGAACAGATACACAATCATGCAGAAGGACTTTGAAAAAGCTTATTCTAAGATTGTTGATAAGAAAATTAACGACTTCGAGTTTTACACTTAATAACAATGTTTTCCTTTGTTTTAATATTTTTGTTTGCAATCATCCTTTAACCAAGTTCATTATTAAAATGCAAAATTATATGATTATAAAAGTTTTCAAATTTAAAATCTCTCTTTTCATGCAACAAAATAGAAATACTCTTTCCACAACCAAAACAATATATAAACTTTGTTTCTCACGATATAAAGACCAAAAACTACTGGAGAGGCCACAGAGTTTCGTAGACGCCATCGGTTCTGAGTGTGTCCAGACGTCCCAGGTTTTTGAGGTAAGACAAAATTCTCTGTTTTTTGTTTCAATTGTCTTACAACAATCCCACAAATTAAAAAATAATCTGCAGTGATTGGGATTACATTGGTGGATCTCCCATTTCAAAAATATCTTTTCTTGATTTTTTCTGTAATAAGAAACCTTTATTTGCATATTCACGATGCTATTATGCATGACAAAGCGTGTACAACATGAGAAACCAAAAGATTAGTTAATTTTCCTGCTTTTGCATCTTCAGTACCAGATCACGAACCCGTCGAGGTTCTCATTTCTGAGACGTCCCCTGATTCCTCTAAGGAGTTCATTCAAGATTACCGGAAGGTAATCCTAGGTTTCTTTTCGAAGTGAAGTAGTCCAATTTTGGCAGGCTTTCCAGATCCATTCTAAAGACATGACAAAAAATCTCCATCTAGATTCCACTATTTTCCTCAAATCGTGTTGCTTCCCGTCTATCTTTAAATTATAGCTGAAATATGTCTAATGTGGTTCTAGGGAATGTGGTTCTGGTCTCTATGTAAGAACTTTAGCTTTTCCAAGTCTTTTTTTGTTCATATCAAGGTACCTGCGTTGTATAGGGGTGCAGGCTTTACGATTGCATTATAGTCAAAATTTATGCTCACCTCAGATCCTTAATAAGAAAAAGGTTTTTTATCTTGTACAGGGCGTCATTAGTCAAAGTTTTTCTTATTATAATGTCTTTATGATCCCCAATCAGGTCCCTTTGAATGATTTCTTGTGTTTTCGATATATCATTTATCGTCAGGGAGTCCGTTTGCGATAACAATAGATTTTTTCTTATGCACGTTAGTTGAGTTGACAGCCAATAGGGCTTCTTTTATTTAGATCTCCACAGATGATGCTATTATTGAAGGTAACCAGTCTTGATAGGTTTGGCATTATATAGCTCCTCGGCCTCCATCTCTTCTATCTTTCTGGTCCATCTTAATTGCCTTGTATTCAGGTAATGAATTAGTAAGATAATTCCAAATGAGTTTAGTCTCATGAATCATAGTCACATCAATCTTCTGACTTGCCAGGAGTGAGCAGAGATCCCTGATTCTTCTTTTAATTCCGTTGATATTGAATTGAAAAAAATTAAAGTGACTTTCTCTTCAGTTGGCTGAGGATTTCCTCCGGGAATGTGTGTCTTTCCCGGAACGCATAGCTCAGAGACATGAATGTCTCGGGAGGAGAGGGTTTAATTGTCTTTTTCAGTGGTGGGCATTAGGTGCCACTTAATCGTTTCCAAATCTTGTCGAGCCGGTGCACTACCGCCACGCTATATAAAATTACGCTGAATGTAAGTTGAAATGAATGAAAAATTCCAAAGACAGCAGTAACACCAAACTAATTATTCACGTGATCCGGTACGCTCCAACAGAGACCTCAACCTGACATGATCTTCCACTCTCGAGCCTTCCATACTCTTGAGATGATTTTCAGAACATTAACTTTTTTTCACATTCGATGATCACGTTTTCGATATGCGCTCTGTTTTGAACCCGTACTGAAATGACATGTCTGGTAGAACATCCTTAATTTTTGAAAGGACTGTCTTTATATCTTCCAGGTTTCAGAATTGGTCGTGTATTAGCAATTTTCCAAATAGCTGATATGACATTTTTGTTAATATGTTGAACAGTCTTTTTTGGACGTAAATGACTAATGTTAGCAGTTTTTTCAGTAAAATAATGGGAATTTTATCAGGACCGTAGGAGCAGGAGCGTGCCCAGAGGGGACCATAGGGGCAGTCGCCCCGGGCAGCACGCTGTAGTGGTGTAGCAGATCCAAGCCATAGAGTTCACATTATTAAGCTATACTCACTTTTTTGTGAAAAAGAAGGAAGATCACTTTCTAAGTATTGGTTTGAAACTTTGTCAAGCAATAGCGAGCGATTGCATAGAAAATGGCTAATTGAGCTAGTCTGGGATGTTTCTCCAACTTTATGCATTGCATATCATTTATTCCTCACAGTTGGCTAGATCATCTAAGTTGAAATCTTGGTTATCTATCTTTTTGGCGGTACTTGAATTTGTTTAATGGCCGACCAAATTTATTTTCAGTCTGCTACAAAATTCTGGCCAATTTGCGAGGCTGAGTGTATTGTAAAATCTATGAAAGATAGTCGTATTAGAATGCCACTTTAATTATCGATTGATATATCAATAAATGAATACATTTAGTATTTAATGGTAAAGAGATAATCGAGAGAAAACATAATCAAAGAGTTAAAACATTGTAAGAGGAATTCATTTGCCATTTAACCGCCATGTGAAGATGACGACTCAGTTTGGGAAAATTCTAAAGCTAATTATAATAGAGATAATCAAGCAATTGAGGTGTATTATCACTAGCTCTTTTTCCCTGATAAGAGAGTTACCCAAGGTACGGCAATTAGTGGTTTTTTGATTAATAATTATAAGATGGTCGTTCTTTATATTGTGGTTTTTAATTTCCGTTTAATGAATTTTCGTAAAATTGACTGTTTTGTTGGTGTGCTTGTGTTTCTCAATTCTGCTGTGTTTTTGGTTGGGTTTGAAGTTACTTTAGTTTCTTTCGGGGGTGTCTTTGTACTTTTTGAGTCAAACTGTGAGAAATTACAACGTGGAATGCAACAGAAAAGCTAAAATTAGGACTTTCTTTGCCATATTTATGACTATTGCATTTGCCTGCTTTGCTGTGGCAGTTAATGGGTTATGTATTCTATCTAAAAAGTCAAAATCACACAGAATTATTGTTGGTGGCTTTACTAATCATTTAGTTGGGACTCTTCTCAATTCTTTTGATAATCACCATGCTTTACATTGTAGGAAATTTTCAGAAATATAGGTAATTTAGTTAATAACTATAGATTTGAGACTGTGAGAGGTAATGAGTCAGATTATATGAAAGTGTGCTCTTTAGTTATATACATAAGAAATAATGTAGTTAGTTGTATAAATTTAGTTTAAATGCGATCCCTTTGAATGTCTCCTTCCAGGAAAGTGCTCGTATTCTCCATTGGTAGTGATAATATTACATTACAGAACAAAACATGCATTAATAAAATGGAAATATTCAAAAAGGAACAAAAAATTAGCGTTTTCTGTGCTTTAATTATTATTTCTATTATAATGCTTATTTGTGTGGTTATGCTCCCGTTTTCAGGAAAAGATCGATCAAATTGTTATTCTTCTAATCTGCTTTACTAATTTGTTTTAATTAATTTTTTTCGTTTTTTAATCAAAAACAATTTATTACGTAACAACACAATCAAAATAATCCAGAATGGAATGGCTGTTTCCCCTGACAACTGCCAGGGAATTCTAATTAATCGATTTTGTATAAATATGCCATGATTTGAATTACTCTTCACTGAATGCCTTTTTATCGATGAAGTGGATTCAACCCTCCCTTTGTGCCTTTTATTTATTTTTGAAACTCCAAGACCATCAAAAAAGCCAACTAATTAAGTGATCCCATCTTAGTAACTCCCAGACATTCTTGAAAGGTTAGCCACCTATTCCATTTCTTTCCGGAAATGTAGCCTCAAATTTTTACGGAGAAACACGGTATCTTTTTTCAGGTTCTTCTCATATTTAATCTTTCCACAAATCGGTTTCCTAATTTTTTACAGGAAACCTCGATTAATACAAGAGTCGTCCGTGAGTGAGTTTTTTCCCTTGAATCCTCCATCTTGGAAACAGATCCTAATTGACTCGTGGTAGTCAGGCCGGATCTAAAGCTATGCTAGATCCGAGAGCTGCAATTATCCCTCCTAGAGAAGACTAGGAGAACTGCAATTAAGCTCTCCTTAAACAAGAAACTGAAAGAGGACGAAAACAAACTCTTAGAACCGACTAGCAGGATTGTGGAAGATCGGATCAATGGTTTCAGGAGGAGATCAAAGATCCAGGACACGTATATAAAGCTGGGAGAAACGTCCTGAAAAAAAATTAATAAAAAAGGAGGAAGTGTCCAGGTTTGGAAGATCGTCTAAGGAGGAGATCAAAGATCCAGGACACGTATATAAAGCTGGGAGAAACGTCCTGAAAAAAAATTAATAAAAAGGAGGAAGTGTCCAGGTTTGGAGTCTAAGCCCTATAGTAACTCAGATGTAATACCAATGTAATACCCTCCAGAAACTCCTTAACTTTTTTGTTAATAAATCGCTTTTGTTTTTGCATTGGCAGAACAGCGAAGATTAGAGCCTGAACAAGACTCTTCAGCACTTTAGATATATTGCATGTTATAAAGACAGGTAGGAAGTTATGACTTTCCCAAATTAATTGAGAGATTCTGAATTAAACGGAAGTAAATACTTTATCTGTCCTCTTCTTTTTGATGAGTTCTGTACTATGATGAGAGACAGAATGCTCGAGGGCAGTTTGAATGCAGCTATGTCTGACCATGTCTGATAATTTATCAGTTATGCTTAGTCAAATTATTTTCTTCCTCCGATGGCGTCATTGGACCTACCTTACTGAGGAGACGCCCAATATCTGGCCGGGATCAAGAAGATCCAACTATTTTTTCCCAGGGGAAAATTTCGTTACCTGGAGACAACTTCCGGAATCCTGGAACGAGTCAGGATCAAGGAGTTAGTTAGTTTGGTTAACTTTGGTCTTTGGAATAATTTTAATTTAAGTTAGAAGGAAATTTTTCTTTTTACGTCGAAGTTGCGAGTTTTGGAGCGTATTTCTTTGATAATTCTTAAGTTTTTGAAGGTGCTAGCAGTTGAGGCACCGGCTTTTGCCGTTGACCGAACTACTAAATGTTTCTTTTTCATCTAACTACTCTTTGATTGGACTCGTATGAGGGGATTTTTGATCTCATCGGACTTTCTCCTCCCAGTATTATTTACAGAATCAGATGTGATGGCTGGAATATTCGTGGCGGCTTCAAATCGACTATTCATGCCACACGCTCCTTTGTGGCCTATTGTAAAAAGGAAATGCCAATAATTTTTGTTAAACTAAATGTCTCCAACGTCTTCAATTGGGTGGGAAAGAATCATTTGCTTAAAATCGTTTTGATGAAAGCCCCAAATATTACCTACATTGAAAATTTCTTGTACTGTTCTCCAACTCATCTTGTTATTGGTGATCTTATTAAATCATCGATCGGGACCCAACAAGGTGATCTACTGATCCTTTTTTGTTTTGGCGATTAATGAAGCTGCTCTGAATTCTCTAAATCACGATACAAGATCATGTCTTTTACACACTTGATGTTGCTATTTCTGATAAGTAACATCTTTGGATATTGGGATCACCCATATCCGCAGTGACTATCTTTCATATTATGGATAAGAAACTATAGAGCCACTGCTAAATGCACGATTTTGTTGCTCATAATGCCCTTTTCCTCGTAAAAAAATAATCTATTTCATTCGAGTTTAATATTTTTGTTACGTTCCTCTGCTTGTTACCTCTTTCCGTAAAACCTGGAAAATTTCAACAAACTTATTGTCCAGTCTGTTAAAGATTTTGCGAATATCAAGTTCGATGATATCAGATTGATGCAAGCCTTCTCACACGTCAAATTTAGGGCATCGGCTTAACCTCTGTTGTGAAAATTTCCTTGCCACACATTTATCATCCAGACTATTCTTCCAGAATGAGAAAATTGCTGCAGGATTGAGGGTTGGTTAGTAGGTTATTCTGATCTACAAAAATTAAGAAATTAGGTTAACATAAATTACAAGATCACTCACTCAATATGGTTTTTTGAAGCAGAAAAGGGCATTTATAGAGATCTCTCAGAAGATGTGAAAATAGGCATAAAAGCTGTCAAGAATAAAGAGCTCAACAATGATTGCATCAAAGCCAGGATGTTCAAAGAAGACCAGAAATTATATTCTAAGTTCTCAAAAATATATTTGGAGCAAGAATGAAGAGTACTCATGTTCATAAAAATGAAAGAAAACGATTTTACTGATGGTTGCAAAGACAGGAAAACAGAAGGATCCAGTTAGCTACCGTCCAATCAGTCTGATTCTCTCTATTTTTAAAATAATGAAACAAATTGTTTTCCTGAGGTTTTCATATACTTTGGAAAAAACGACTATTTCAGGAGGGATCAATTTTGGTTTTGTATGGGACGATCTTATGGTGATTGTCTATTTCATCTCAACTCAAAGCTATGCAAGGTCAGAGACTATTAATGTTTTTCGAAATTCATATGTCTTTTACAGTTTAAGCCACAAAACCATGTCAGTTGTCTCAGACAAGAAGCCCGAAAGATTAGTGAATTAGATAAGAGTCCTTAGAAGGAAAAAAACTCCCATGTTAGATTCGGACGCTACTTTCAAATATGATATTATTGATGAAAAGAGTCACATAGGGATCAATTTTAAGCCCTCTATTATTCAACGTACTGATGACCGAGTTTCCGTCTACAAAATAACCGATTACAAGATCTCTGATGACGCAGACGACGTACTATTGTCTGAGTTGTCGATATTGAATATGACCTCAGAGAGGAGACTAAATATATATGAAAAGATAAAAGACTGGGCGGTCTCCAAGAATTATAGTTGTCAGAAAAAATCTAATTCAATGAAGCTTTTGGGATGAAATGAAAAAGTTCGTCAACAAAGCTTCCTGTGTGGAATCAATACTGTAAAATCCAAATATCTCGAACCGCATTTGAAAAAACTGGGGAATTTATGCGACTTTAAGTTCCAAAGGAAAAAAAATACAATGTGATCTTATTTATGAGGAAATTAAAACTCGAAACGGAGATGCTTTCATTACATACGTTCTCTATGGACTTGAAGAGTGGTACTTGACTGCTTACAAGAAGCGTGTTATCTCGCTTCTTGGAAAGTCAAGGAGAGTGGGGTTCAAGATTGTCTTATAAAAATTGCTCGATAAGACTTGTCGATCAGAGTATCTTAGAAGAAATTCCAAACCTGTTTCTGTCATCTACGACAACCGAAGTGATCATGACCCTATTCTGCTAAAAATCAAAAGCGAAACTACCGATGGAAAAAAGAAACTTGCATATATATACAATCTTGCAAATTGGAAATTATTCCGATCAGTTACGGACCAACATTTGGCTAATATACAGCTGGAAAACTTTACCTCCCTTGATATAGTGGTTGTCTACGTCAACAAAGTCATCCTGGAAGCAAGAACAATGGCTGTCCCTAAAAGATATGTCGTTTACAGGAGAGAGTACGGAAGGAAGGCTCTGATCAAAAAACGAAACCGTCTCAAAAATCAGGGATCCGTTCCTCCGAAGCAAGGATCCGTCTAAAAGTCCTGAACAGGAAATAAAAACCAATGAATGAATTCATGGTATCCCTAAGCCAAACAAAAATAAGACATTCTCATGGTCCAGACTGAATTCCCATAATTTTCCTAAAAAACCTAGGTAATGAAGGAATCGGTACCCTGACCAAAATCTACAACTGGTCGATTAATTATAACTAAATCCCAACGATATGGAAACTTGCAAACATTCGCCCAGTATTGAAGCCAGGAAACCCGAAAGAAGACCCAGCTTCCTTCAGGCCTATTTCTCTCTTATGCTCCATGTCAAAAATTCTGGAAAAGCTTATCCTCGCAAAAATCATTGAAAGGACTCCCGATAAACAGTTCCAGCATGGTTTCAAAAAGGATCGGTCCACAACAAGCTTCCTCACATCCCTGACTGACTTTATTCGCTCTGGATTTCTGTACAAGCCAAGACACCAGAAAACTGTGTTGTGCTCACTGGACGTCCACAATGCTTTCGACTTTGTGCCGAGAAAAATCTAACATGGAAAATCTACCAATCAGATATCCTTGAAAACCTCAAACGCTGGTTGACAAACTTTTTTAGCGGACGGAGAAATAGTGTGCATTGAAAACATTAATTCTGTCTCCCGTTTAATCCCAAATGGAGTACCCCAGGGTTCTCCGTTATCACCATTCCTATTCAACCTATTTACAGCTGACATTCCGACGCCGAATGGAGAAGACGATCTGCTTCTGGCTTATGCAGACGATATCGTCTTAGCCTCACGAGACAAGAACACTCAAACAGCGACGGAAAGAATGCAATACCACATTGATCGACTATTCGAGTGGTTTAATGAAAATCGGATTTCAATCAATACCGAAAAATCTGTTACAACTCTCTATACCTTGGACAAAAGATTGTCGAACAGGACAATAGAAGTTACTGCGGAGGGAAAAGCATTGCCGTTCAGCAAATAACAAAAAATATTGGGTCTGACTTTCGATACGCACATGAACTTTACGAGACACGTCACTAACGTGCTAAACAAATGTGAGAAGAAAATCAACCTTTTGAAATACCTAACAGGTCTATGGAAAATTGGACATCACCCTATACTTAAAACTTTCTACTCACATTACATCGAACCATGCATTTCATATGTGTGTACTTCATGGGGATCACTGGCCTCTTATACGAACATCCAGAAAATCTCCGCAAACCAGAAAAGGGCCTTCAAAGTAACCGAGAGATTGTATACAAGGGAAAACATTAAATCACCGACGCCCATTGAGAAACTAATCGAAAAAAAACAAAAATGGACACCAATGCAAAAATGGAAGTGCTCCCCCGCATTGAACTTGTGTAGACTTAAGGGATCAACACCAAGCAAAGATGAGAGCCTTGATCCAATTCGTCGGGATCACTTAGTTTAGTTTTTTCTGTTTAACATTGGTCTTTGGAATTAATTTTAATTTAACCTGTTTGGGGAAAACTCTCAAAAATACATCAAGTTAACCCTGATGAGCGACTGTCTTTTTTGGCCCTCAGTTCTCTAAAAGAAAAGCTGGAAAAAGTAATTAGTTCTTTACCTCTACGTCACAGCCCTATAAATGCTGGAGAAGTCGAAAATGCGGTAAAATGCACTAAAGACAATGCTTCTGGAAAGGTCAAGATCGCTATTCGATTATTCAAAGAAGGACTCCAGGTACTCTATGAATATCTGGGATGTCTCTATACGTGCAGTATCAGGTTGGGTCATAAACCTACGCATTGGAAATTGACGAAGGTCAGAATGATACGTAAATCTGGGAAACCTGGGTACTTAACAACCAGTTATAGGCCTTATACCAACGATCTCAAGAGTTATGGAAAGAAGACTTTCTGAAAATATAGAAGGTAATGATATACTAAAAGAGCATCATGAAGGCATTGAAACTAAAGGGTGTTTGATCGCAATCTGCCTTGATGTATCCAAAGCTTTCGATACTGTGTGGCATCTTGGTCTTCTTATTTGTCTTGCGAAATGTAGTGTTGAAAAGGAACTTTATTTTTGGATACGAAGTTGGCTCTTGGATAGACGGACAATTGTTAATTTTTTAAACTATGAATCTCGTGAAATTTGGCTGAGAAGAGGTGTACCTTAGGTTTCAGTTCTCAGTCCTCTATTATTTAACATTGTAATAAGTGAACTGCCTTCTCCAGAAAAACTACGTACAGAAATCTTGATATACGCGGATGACGTCATAATTTATGATGTTTCTTTAAACCCTTTGGTATCTGAGAAACGATTGAAGACGTACATGGACCAGATCGAAGAGTGGTGTAATGAAAACTTCCTTTCGGTGGCACATGAGAAGTCTGGTATGCTGAGGATAACTAGAAGCAGGAGGATGAATAACCTAAAGAGCTTGTTACAAGACATACTTCGGAAGAAGACTATGAAATACCTTGGCCTCCTAATTGACAAGGGATGTAATTTTATGGAACATGCTCCGTTATCATCATTTCTCCAGTAACGAAAGAAAAAAGTTACGAACGCTCTTTACTGCGTTAAAAGATTAAAGCTCGAGTCGGAGACCTTTGTTTATGTCTTCAACACTGCAATACTACCTGCAATGTTATACGGTTTAGAAGGATGGTATGATTCGAAAAAGAGAGACTCTATCCTCAAGAAATTTGAGAAAACGCGAAATTTTGCTCTAAAGCTTGCTTACGGGATAAGTCCTCAATTCCCCAATGGTTGGAAGGAAAAATGTGCAAGGTTGGCGGAACTATCGAAAATCTAATTCGAAGTTTCAAAAATCGCACTAAAGTATCTGGCACATATTTTCAGAGACGACCCTGTGTTTACGATTTTTTGGAAAGAATGTCGGGGTAGAAGTCGGTTGGCATGCCCTACCGTTTCATATTACTTCTCCCATCACTTAATTTACAGTGCTTTTTCTTTTTAATAACTTACTTACTTGTCGATCAGAGAAGTAAAAATAGCAGACTTTTTGAAAGAGATTCTTGACTTACATCGCAGCGCGAAATGAATCATGAGGGATTTGAGGTCGCAGGAAGATAGTCCAAGCTATGGCAGAACTTTTGCTACAAGAAACCTTAAAATACGCTTTTTTACTTTCTTTTGGTAATAAAGTTCATTAACGTTAATGTATGATTTTTTGGAAGCAAACGATTCACAATATCCTTCATAGACGATCCGGTTCCGCAGTGAAATGTTCACTGATGACTGCGTCACTCATCAAGCCAAAGCATATTGATGCGTGGAACCTTAACCGAATGTACAGTATCGGGATTCGATCTGGCGACCTTCAGGCCTCTAGCCCGTCAACCGTCACACTGTACCCCAGTACATACACACAAGAAAAAGAAAAAACAAAGAAGTGAAGAGCACTCCTTGATTCTCCTCATTGATTAGCTATGATAACTGTTCTTTGCTTAAATAAAGTGTGTGTTCTGCTTAAGAGGAGCGATAGCTGATATGGCTCCTTGGAAAGTGCGATGGTGCACATTTCAGGGCAATATATTAAACGATTCACAATGTCGGGCATACATGATGTGAACCTATTCCCTCTACAGCGGTGTCTGACAGAATGTATTCCTTTCCTCATCACTTAGATCATTTTGAATCAAGATCTCTAAGGCAGACAGAAACTCCAAATTCTAATGGAGTCGTCATCCAATAATGAACCACTAGTGACGCTAGCTGTTTACCCATTATTATTATTAAACTAGGATTTGACTAATCTGTACCTCCCGGGATTAAAGTATGAAAAAAATTTTTATAGAATTTAAATGGCCCTAGTAATGATTTAAATCTAGAACAAAACTTAATAGTGTCAAAAATATAACTAAATTAAGGTTTCCCAACATATTCTCTTCCTCTTTGACCTGGATCATCTTTAGCTACATCAGAATAGCATCTTCTACAGCTATTTTCTGTTCAGGCACTTTATTTGAATTCTCAAGTGGGGTACTCACCTCCCTCAACTATCCATCTTCAATTGTTCCGCTTGATATGCAAAAAAACAATATAATTAATCACTTATAAATATTTACAAGAAAACTAAGCAACCGTCAGAAATGCAATTATTCGGAATCTATTTTGTGACAGTCAAATATTCAAATTATACACCTGAATTTTGACTTAAAACATAAACCATTAAAATATTCGAATTGAAATTTTAATTTCAAGTATGCATTTAATTATCAACCCCTACCTTGCTACCTTTAGGAGGACGGCCGTACTCAGCCGTCCAGCAGCTAGTGACAGACACTTCAACAACAAATATTGGTTTATGTTAAACATTTTAATAATTTAAATTAAATAATTTAAATTGTTAATAAATTAATAATCAATTTCATAAATAAATTAATAATCAATCAAAATTATGTCGATAAAAGTATGTTTAATAACATCGAATGTGGGATCTCTCTTCGAAAAAGTATAATTATTTAAACAACTTAGAGTCCCAAACTGAGAGACAATTGGCAGGATTCGTTCACCAAAGTATTACTATGAAAACTAATAATAGCTTGTAACGCAAGAAAAACCGGACTTCCTCGGCCTTCATTTGCAGGAATTTGGTGGAAAGTCCAGAAATGCTAAATTTTCCAAAATTAGCGGTTCATTCATACAGTAATAAAATTAATAATCAAAGTAAACTAATTATGATAATGAGTGAAAACTACAGTCGGGGATTTGTTTATGTTGACGGAAATTTGTCCTCAAAAGCCAACTACACGGTTTTCCTTTATTATCATTAAACTAGGCTTTGGCCAATCTGTACTTTGTGAGGAACAACATTAATGATCCTCAAATATACGACTTTGCTAGTAGGAAGTTCACGAATGTGACGTGTTATAATGTTAGATTTGCATATTATGTAGGTTTCCTCAAAAATTGACTCAGATTTTGTTAACAAACAGCACTTTCCATTGAATTTGCAAATAAATGTGCACATTTTGCTTATCACAGAATAATCCATCCAGGAAAGGATTCATTCACACAAACTGGATTATTGGTGGTCAGACATTCAATTTTGTCAATGTCCACCTCTTCCACGACGAATCAAATGTTGTCTCCTTTCAGTCTGTACTTTTCTTTTCCTCATTTCAGTCCCCATCAGTATACGTTCTTCAGCGAAATAGAGCCCTCAATTATATCATTGATGAGTACTAGTTGGATCTAAAAATAGTATGGGAGACGCGTTTGTCCAAGAAAAACTTTTCATCTTTGGGGACTTTAATTTTAGAGTTGATCTATGCTCCTACCTCGGAGATAACTTTACATTCCCACAAAATAGTGACTCCCTCTGTTTTCATAATGTTTAAAACTTTGGGTTATCCATTTTAGAAATGTTCAAACTCACAGTGTACTATTGAAATAGCCGATAAAATGTTCAAATTACGAGACACACTTGGGAACGACCTAAATATAATGGATGTTAACTGTGAAACTGTATTTTATGTCTTTATTTAGTTGAAAAAATACGACAATGAGATGATAGCCTTCAATGATATTCTTTACGAGTTGCCTATTCATTTTCTACCAAGGTAGACCTGGTTATTGATCATAGTTATGCTTACTCCGATAAAGAAGAAGGTCAAGGATCAAAATTAGAAGACAAAAGATGTCCTTCTTGGTGTGATCGTGTCTTTTATAATGGAAACGTTCGAAGATTTTTGGAGGATTGTGAAAGGGATCTTTCAAGGAACCAGATATATGGAGTGTATGGAATGGATATACCTGTTGGGGATCATAAACCGGTGTATTTGACGTTTGAATTTGAATCCACATGTGAGGATGTGAATTCTAATCCTCTGAAAATACTCCTGAATGATATTAATATTGATTGTTCTAATAACCGATGGGAATCTTTCGATTTGAATATCGATTAGTTAATCTGACTCATTGTAATATAATCGCTTAATACAATTTTATTAATTAAAAAAATGAACAAATGGTCATACAGCAGTTGCATGATTGCGTGACTATTCCCTCTCGGAAATGGCGATCGAGATTCGCTCAAATAACCAGCAGCGCTCACGGGGATCTCCTGATCGTGTAGAAATCTGATTCCAGCGTCACAGACGTTAGGGAACCAGACGCCTCAACGGCGAGTGGAATAAAAAAATCCTTATGTAGGACCACGTACTTTGCCCGTTTCGAGACCCCACTGAGAGAACATGGAAGGTTGGGCAAACTGATAGGTAGGGCTCCAGGTCTCACAAGCATGACGGTGTCCTGGTCAGTAGAGAATTCAAGGAGGAAGTTTAGAATCATCTTGATTAGGGTGTTACAGGCTATTAGCGACGAGAGATATGCAGGGAGATAAATGTCTACAGGGTTACGAATTCCAAGCCCTAATCGCTTGATTATTTATATTTGTGGTTATAAAACCACATCATCATTATAAGTGACAGACTAAGTTTAATGGTATTTACCTTAGACAAGTACTCCTATTTTTCCTTTCTCCTTTAACAATTTTCTTAAACGCTCAAAATTTCGGTTAAGTCTTGGAATTTAAACTCGAACTTTGATGTTTTTAGTTTTCCATTTGGTCCACGAGTGTTACAAGACATGAAGATAAAACATTAAGATAAAAAACTAAATGTGCCAATGGTTATAATTCTAATTTATGAATTCGGGTTATAAAAAATTGGAGCAAATGTTTCATTATTTTTGTTTTATAATAAACTTGATTGTTAGAGTCAATATTAATCTGTTAAACCAATAAGTAGTTTATCTGATCAAAGACATCTGGACTACCTAGAGAACTAGCGCGCAACTACCTAGAGAACTAGAGAACCCCTTTCTCCTTTACTATTCACAATTTATTTGGAAGCCGCTTTGAGGGAACTTAAACCGTTATACCAAAAAAAGAAGGAAGAAGTGATCTAACGAACGATGTAGACCTAATTTCTAAAAACAAAGAGGTCCTGGAAAACCTATTAGAAAAAGCACCAGATGTACTAGGGAAATGGTTTCTTATTGTGAATAGAAAAAACAGAACTCACAGAGATAAGAAGGATGAGTAACGTCCTAGAAGAGAAGTGGCTACAAGTTAAGAAACTCGGTTCACTTATGGGAGATAGCGAAGATATTTACGTAGGAAAACTCTAGTCAATGCTGCGTTATATAAACTGAAGAATCTATGGCTCTATCTAAGAGGTATCGACACGAAAATGAGAATCCTATTATACGACTCATTCATAAAACTCGTACTTTTATATAACGCTGGAACTTGGGCGACCTCATCAGCGGATATGGAAAAACTAGACTCGTTCCACAGAGGTCAACTGAGAAAAATGGCCTACGAGAATATCGAGAAACGCTTTATATAAGAGATGCAACACTAGACCTATCAGCTTAGAAGTACTGGAATCCCGATGGAAGCTCTTCGGACACGAGCTGAGGATGGAGTTAACATCCCCACCGAAAAAAACATACTATGTTAGTCAAGAAGGCCGCTACCGTGGAAGACCTAGAACGACACTGCCAATAGTTTTACAAAAAGACCTGGTCAATATCAAAAGAAATCTAATAAATGCCGACGACCTGGACAACATGAGAGCCTTGGCTATGAACAGGGGAGCATGAAAAAGATGACATCTAACCTTGTTTCTTTTGCTGCACATGCGGGGCTATAATTAGTATGGCTCTCGTGAACTGCTTAAATAATAATAATAATCTGATCAAAGTCTCAGTTCATCCTATTTACTACAGAGAGGAAATTTAAAAGTAGACTTTAGGTATTCTTTGAAAACATTCCTATTCCTTCTAAGCGAATTAGAAAATCCTTGGAGTAACTTTCAGTCACACGGAGAAAGTGTTAAATAAGGGGCTTCGAAAGTGGAAGGTTCTATCCTGGATTAAGAAAAATCAACCCCGAATTATAACGAAAATTTGTATGTAATGTGGGTAGTCTTCAAGGGGAGTAAAACTATAGCTATTATGGTTTTATGTGTGTTGGATTATCAATAATAAGCATCTCTAGTGATTGATGATGTATTCTCTTACAATTTTTATGTAAATGCGCTTAATTAGCCATTCTTCTTCATGGTTGTCTCTTCCTTTTTTCATGGCGGAGGCTATGAGTCATCATTTACTAATTTAAAATTTGAATTTTTAAGATAATAAAGTTAACTAACTAAGTTCAAGTTGAAAACAAAAAAAGTTAGCGGAACGAGGTTTCGATCCTCGGACCTCTGGGTTATGGGCCCAGCGCGCTCCCACTGCGCCATTCCGCTCAAAAGACTATTATCTTATTATCAAAAATAGCGAGTCATTTATTAAAAAATTCGGAAAACAATGGGAAAAGTGTTAAATGTGGTACACATAAGTGATTAGTGAATATTTCAGTATGGTCCGACTTAGGAGGAATTAGTCTGCCACTAATCTGGAGTTTATTATTATTATTAAAAAACGCTCCCGAGAAAACATAAAATTAGTTAAGTTTCTCTTGTGCCGTATTCCAAATCATCCTCTCTGTCAGCTCCGACTATGATCTTCCGTTGCGCGCTAGTTCTCTAGGTAGTCCAGGTGTCCGCCATTTCCATTATAATGTCAGATACTGCCCACACTATTGTAACACAGCAAATCAGATCCCGATGGAATGAAAATCCGAAACCAAAATATTGGCAGACCGGTGGGAGGGTAAAAAGATGGGATCTGCCAAAGAGTTGTTCATTGTACGGTCGTTTTTGTCTCTTGTAGACAGCAGACAGAGATGTCATATTTTGTTAGATCGCATGCCAGTTGGTGTTTCTTGTAAGGTTGTTAAGTCTTCTGCAATTAAAAGATCCCAAAGTGAACAGAAAAGTCGGTAAGGAATACGAATAAATCGACGAATGATAAAGCAATTTTTTATTATTCGACTAAAATCCTCTTGTAAATTTCTATTCACTACATTTTTTATAACGCGTTATCCATAGTGACAACTTATGTGCGTGACATAAAATCCAACCAATTAATTGATCTGGATTCCTTCACATGAACGATCTTATTTCCATATGAGTTTCAGGTTCTATGCAGAATAGAAAGGAGCCACTACGATCGTTTCTTGTTTTATAAATAGATCATCCAGCTAAAGTATTTTACTCTAAGATCCAATAATTCGTCAAAACGTACTTAATCCTTGAATATCGTAAAAATTAATTTTAGAAATTTTAAATTGTAGAATTCAATTAGTTTTCATCCCACCACTCTAATGAGCTTTTGTTGATACCAACAGATTTTTTCAAACTGTTATTTACTAGCCAGGGGAGGTGTCTTGCAAAGTGACTTTCTCTAATTAGAACTTTCTCGAATCATCGTTGCGTGCGTGTTCCGCAGCGAGCACTGCTGAAGATTTGAAAATGGGAAGTACCACGATATCATCGACTTGTTCGTTTTCGAGCCGATCTCCGTTGAGACGTCTGGCGTTAATTGAGTTTGAATCAGGTTAATCTGACGGCTTGCGGAAAAACGGGAGGGTAAACCTAGAATGACGCGATAGCTTTTCCAGAACATTAGGCTCGCAACTATGAGAAGTAACTCTCTATTGCGTGCTCAATGGTTGCAGCCCATAATGGAGACCTGTTATTTACTTAGATAGTTAATCTTTATTTGGTAACAGAAACAATCATGTTCCAGCTGCCCATAGACAGTAGGTGTTGCCGCTGACGATGACCATAGTTAGACACAGTAAAAACCGTCTTCGTTCGAGAGGGTCTCTTTGTCACAACATTCCCGATTTCATTGACCATATCCATTCTCATAACTTCTCAAAATGTTTCGAAGGCGATTGGAATGAAAGAAATTTTATTTAAATATCAGTTCAGTGGTCGACATACAAATTAATATAAAACTTTATTGTGTCAATTCATTAAATCCTTTTAAAGCCAACTTCCAAAGAGAAACCGCTATATTATCATCAAAGTTGATGATAGATTTTGCATTATCCAAAAAGGCGCAATCAATCCTCTAAAATTAATGATTGATCAACTCACTCTTCTCAAATTAGTTGGAATAACAAATGCACGGTATTCAATCTCACTCAGTCCTAGAATTTCCATAGCCTTATAATTATTGACAACATCATCAGGAATGCTTACAGTTTGATGAATAGACTTTGTTACTCGTGAATCAAAGTACCAAAATACTTTCTGCAACATTATTTAGGATTACTTGGACGAAGAGGCTAAGCTCCGTAACCAGGATTGTAATATTTTTAATTCATCACTTAAATTCTTTATTCTTTCTTCATTTTTACTAGAATCTACATTTCTTTCGATTTCTCTGATTTTATTATCATAGGATTCTACCAAATTTGTCTATCACTTAGTTATCAACAAACCATTGTCTCCAATTTCATTTGGACAGTTTCATTCCTCAGTCTCTCCTTTTCAAGTTCTTCCATTAATGCCTTTACAGATGTCTTCAACGAATTGTTGCACGTCTTTATTTTTTCACGATCTATTATCAAATGACTTATTCGCTCTTCCATTTCTTTCTAAACTTAGTAAATCAGTCACTTTGTTGTTCTCCAATATTTTTATGCTATTTTTGTATTCTATTAGCTGTTTTTGTAGTCTATGGGTTGTTGCCTTCAGTCTAACACATTCCTCTGTTTTTATTCTAAGACTGACATCGTCAAAGAAATTTTACTTTTTGCAAATCTCATTATTCATATTTTTCACTTTTTTAAACTTTTGCTGTAAATCATTCACTTTTTTGTTCAAAATGTCTTTATGATTTTCTGTTTCTTTTATCGCCTTCTTTTTGGGAGCTGCAGTTTTGTCAAAATTTAGATTTTTATTCAAATTCTTTCTTTTTACGTTGCCTGAATTATTCTAAAGTAAAAGAAATCTAAACTATATGATTCTTCTTAATACTAAACTCCCATCGTTCCTTGAAAATATTTAACTGAGTTTTGAGACTCTTGTTGTTGATTCTAACTTCGTGAAAAGATCTCTCAAGTTGTATTTTACTCCTTTTGAGGTCACATAACTAGTAGTTACTAAACCACGTGGTACTTGATATCTAAGATTCACGTTGTATCTTTTTATACTACAAAATTGCTTTTTAAGGTCGGACGGCTGCTTCTTTCTCACAGCTAAAATAGGTGACACTCCGATTGAATGCATTTTTGGTCTTTTTGGAATTACTTTTTTGGTTATATAAACTGTATTTTCCGTCTAAATATAGTTTTGGTTATTACAGTGGCATATGCATGGAGAGAATCAATAGTCTTCCGATGACTAGAATTAGATTATCTTGTACTTTAAATTTTGTTGGTCGAGTTTACTTATTAATGCTTTGTTGGTTTTGTTTTTAACGTTTAAATCGTTGTATTTGATCAAAATTTGACTAAATTGATTAAATAATAAAAATACTCGTAATTATTTTTTATGTTTCTGTACTTTTCTTCTAATTCCTCACAATCAGTTCGAATCATGGTTATTTCCCCTTTATTCTACAATGAAAAAAGGCCCATACCTTATGGTCATCTCCTCCATAATTCGTTCGTTAGTTGACAACTTTCTAGCGATTTGTTGCTTTTCGTCGTTGACCTTATTTAATTTATTTTTATATTGACTCAATTCTACGATTTATTGAGTGTTATGCCTTCTTGTAGTAATTTTTTTGCGTAAGTGACCTCGCTAATGCAGGTAATTAGTTCAGAGTTCTTTAATGTTGTGCTGTCCAGACTTTGTTGTAGCTTGAATCTTTATTATTATTTTTATTACTTTTCTTCTCTCAATTTAGAATTTTCTTCACAAATACATTGCAGTTGATAGAGTGCCTCCAAACACGTCTCCTGCATTTGTTGCTTATTTGATGACTTTGATTTATGGGTGGGAGTCCTTTTATTAGTTATGTTATCTTTACAGTCTGATTTGTTGGTCCATTTGGAGCTGTTTTGACAGTAGGCCATTCTCTTTCCTTAGAGAGTGCAAAATGCTTCGAATTCTTCTATTTGACTCTGTGAGTGCTTCTATTTGTTGATCCTTTGCCTTTATAATACTTTCAGGACAGACTTCAAACATTTCATGATCACTGAAAATTTCTATAGAAACTATTTTTATAGTTTAACTATTAAACAACATAATTGTGAATGTCATAAACTAAAAATATTTTACTAATTAAAATCTATCCAAAATAACTAATTTCTTTCTCACGTGTCTTCGCTTCCGCCCTTAGCGAAGATTTTGACCAACTCTTGTACTATAGACTGCACGAAAAAATTTGCACTATGTGCGTCAAAGGATACGGTCTCAAGGGTTATCTTGAGCAAATATATGAGTGGATATTTCTATCCACTTCCAATTGCCACAAGTACCACTGTGAATTTTGTCACGATCGATTGATATAGTTAGAATTTAAGCCAGAAGTCAAGTGGTTAATTAGTCAAAATGATAAGATGATGTGTCTTGAAGATGGACGAAGTCAAAGATTCAAAACATTGTAAACTAAAAGTTCTGAACAAAGGTTGCGTCGGGTGGACGTAGAATTAGAGTTCAAATCTCGTACAACTCAAAATTGAAAGAATTTGAAGGATTATCTATCAGAAGTTGCTTGTATAGGATGATAGTTAATATGATTCTATGATGCTAATAATAAGGTTAGATTTTTTGTGTCATTTTAACTTTTATTTATCTTTACCTAACGTCTATGTTAAAAACTAAAAACTGCTCTAAGAGATAAAGAGAATAAATTGACCAACTCTAAAATAAAATTTTCTACCGGTATAGGTCACGTGTGTTTTTTGAATCTCGTTTTTCTTAATCTGCTTTTACGAATTATCCTGTAGGTGACTATGTTAAATGGAGGAAATTGAATAAATACTAATGCTTAGGTTATTCCAATAACTTTCGTAATTTATGGAGCAGTTGAAAAAATGATGAAACATGGATTGAAGAATTGCAACCCGGTTTGTAGATCCTCGTGAGAACAATTCCCTCAATAGTGCGAAATGGACATTGAAAATTTACCTTATTTACAATTCTATATAAAACAGACATTAGATATTTCCGGAGACAGCACAAAAGTTCAGGGATCACGGAAGAAACTACATGAACTTATTGGTTAATTCTTCGATTACTTTGGAACTGCCTAGTGAGTAATCAAAAACAAAATTAAAATAAATAACAAATCTATAAAGTTATGGACAAAAAATCTAAAAAATCACCACAAAACCAATTCAGGATCACAAATTGAAGGAGTCTCGTGAGAATACAATAATGGAATGTGATGTATTGACATATCACTATAAATCTGTAATAGTAATTCAGTTAACTCACAATATGCAAATTACATCCTTCATTAGTATTAGACATCTCCACTCCCTCCACAAACAATCCTTCAGGGGGTCGAATAATCCCTCTAAACTAAATCTCACATAATACAGTGGACGTAATCGCCTATTCAACACGTGGAAAAGCAGAACATTCTCCCTGTAATGCAATGCTAATCTGTTTCCTCTGGAATTGCTGACAATCCCAACAGGGATACCTCCAATTGTTAACTCTGATTAATTAACCCACATGCGTATACCAGGCCCAACGCTGTTGTAAGGACAAAGATCCATTAAAGTGAAGACAAATGTCTTCTGGTCCATGCAGAGGCCGTAAATGATTTGTGAATTATTTGTAGTGAATATAAAAAGATTCTGTTGATTAATAAACACAGCAGACTGAATTATATAAATTATACTTTAATAACATATTCATAAACATTACTTCGAGATATATATCCATATTCTTCGATGGTTAACCAAATTCTTTATTAAATACATAAATTCAAACATAAAATAGTTGGATGTGTGGCATGTGATGACGGTTCCATTATTGCAGCAAAAGATAAATCTAATGGGAAATAGGCCGAATGCAGAATATTCCGAATTTACTTTTGTAATAATATTAGCTTTCTATCAATATTTCAATAATTACACAATAATAGTGGAGGAAATCACACTAGTCAACAGAATAGACTCCTCATTTAACAAAGCTGCGTGCGTAACTGGAAAATCCGATTGAGAAAAATCTAGAATATTCCTAATTGTTCTAAAATATATTAACATAATACTTTACGTCTTTGATACTGAGAATAACACATCCAACATTATCCCCAATGACAAGCAAATCATTTTTAATCCACGACAGGAAATATGTGTTCTCACTACCAAGGGATACCCTACAAGACGGGCATCCTTCGCAGTCAAATATGAGTACTTCGTCCTTTTTTGAGATTGCTGTTATTTTGTTGGCTTGGTTGATCGTAATTGTGTTGCATGTTAGGCTAATATAAGTGTGAAATTACCAATGAGAAGGTTTTTTAGTAAAATAACTCAGTATACTGGTTTTGGGTATACGGGGGATGTGGATTGTTAATGTTGATATTATAATCTGATCGAAAATGTGCCAAAATTCCTGCAAAAATAGAGAGTAATACTGAGAGAATATCTTCTGTAGGAGCAGTGTAGTAAAATATATAGCCGTATTCTATTAGTCCTATTTCTCCTTTCTTAGGAATTGAGGCATATGCTTCGTAGTTGTAGAGTGACTATAATCATGCACACATAACCACCTTTGAGGACATTATATGTTTTTAAAAGTTTTATTTAAGTTTATATAATTTTATTTTATAAGGAAAAAGGAAAAAGAATAGTTAATTTTAATTCAGCTGTTGGGAATGCACAAGCTATTCCCCGGACAACAGCCAGAGAGCCTCTCCTTGAGCCATCTCGTCTCACGAAGATCACCAGTTTTATTTAATAAATATGGATATTGTAAAATAACAAAAAAATANAAAATTGAAAGAATTTGAAGGATTATCTATCAGAAGTTGCGTGTATAGGATGATAGTTAATATGATTCTATGATGCTAATAATAAGGTTAGATTTTTTGTGTCATTTTAACTTTTATTTATTTACCTAACGTCTATGTTAAAAACTAAAAACTGCTCTAAGAGATAAATAGAATAAATTGACCAACTTTAAAATAAAATTTTCTACCGGTATAGGTCACGTGTGTTTTTTGAATCTAGTTTTTCTTAATCTGCTTTTACGAATTATCCTGTAGGTGACTATGTTAAATGGAGGAAATTGAATAAATACTAATGCTTAGGTTATTCCAATAACTTTCGTAATTTATGGAGCAGTTGAAAAAATGATGAAACATGGATTGAAGAATTGCAACCAGGTTTGTAGATCCTCGTGAGAACAATTCCCTCAATAGTGCGAAATGGACATTGAAAATTTACCCTATTTACAATTCTATATAAAACAGACATTAGATATTTCCGGAGACAGCACAAAAGTTCAGGGATCACGGAAGAAACTACATGAACTTATTGGTTAATTCTTCGATTACTTTGGAACTGCCTAGTGAGTAATCAAAAACAAAATTAAAATAAATAACAAATCTATAAAGTTATGGACAAAAAATCTAAAAAATCACCACAAAACCAATTCAGGATCACAAATTGAAAGAGTCTCGTGAGAATACAATAATGGAATGTGATGTATTGACATATCACTATAGATCTGTAACAGTAATTCAGTTAACTCACAATATGCAAATTACATCCTTCATTAGTATTAGACATCTCCACTCCCTCCACAAACAATCCTTCAGGGGGTCGAATAATCCCTCTAAACTAAATCTCACATAATACAGTGGACGTAATCGCCTATTCAACACGTGGAAAAGCAGAACATTCTCCCTGTAATGCAATGCTAATCTGTTTCCTCTGGAATTGCTGACAATCCCAACAGGGATACCTCCAATTGTTAACTCTGATTAATTAACCCACATGCGTATACCAGGCCCAACGTTGTAAGGACAAAGATCCATTAAAGTGAAGACAAATGTCTTCTGCTCCATGCAGAGGCCGTAAATGATTTGTGAATTATTTGTAGTGAATATAAAAAGATTCTGTTGATTAATAAACACAGCAGACTGAATTATATAAATTATACTTTAATAACATATTCATAAACATTACTTCGAGATATATATCCATATTCTTCGATGGTTAACCAAATTCTTTATTAAATACATAAATTCAAACATAAAATAGTTCGATGTGTGGCATGTGATGACGGTTCCATTATTGCAGCAGAAGATAAATCTAATGGGAAATAGGCCGAATGCAGAATATTCCGAATTTACTTTTGTAATAATATTAGCTTTCTATTAATATTTCAATAATTACACAATAATAGTGGAGGAAATCAAACTAGTCAACAGAATAGACTCCTCATTTAACAAAGCTGCGTGCGTAACTGGAAAATCCGATTGAGAAAAATCTAGAATATTCCTAATTGTTCTAGAATATATAAACATAATACTTTATGTCTTTGATACTGAGAATAACACATCCAACATTATCCCCAATGACAAGCAAATCATTTTTAATCCACGACAGGAAATATGTGTTCTCACTACCAAGGGATACCCTACAAGACGGGCATCCTTCGCAGTCAAATATGAGTACTTCGTCCTTTTTTGAGATTGCTGTTAGTTTGTTGGCTTGGTTGATCGTAATTGTTTTGCATGTTAGGCTAATATAAGTGTGAAATTACCAATGAGAAGGTTTTTTAGTAAGATAACTCAGTATACTGGTTTTGGGTATACGGGGGATGTGGATGGTTGGTGTTGATATTATAATCTGATCGGAAATGTGCCAAAATTCCTGCAAAAATAGAGAGTAATACTGAGAGAATATCTTCTGTAGGAGCAGTATAGTAAAATATATAGCCGTATTCTATTAGTCCTATTTCTCCTTTCTTAGGAATTGAGGCATATGCTTCGTAGTTGTAGAGTGACTATAATCATGCACACATAACCACCTTTGAGGACATTAAATGTTTTAAAAGTTTTATTTAATAAATATGGATATTGTAAAATAACAAAAAAATACATTGGTAGTGACAGTATCAAACAATATTTTAAAATACCTTTGGTTCACATTTTTCTGGTGTTAACAAACCTTTCCAGAACACTAAACGTTTCTCCAATACTTACGGAACCCCACCGTTGCTTCCTCAAGATGTCAAAGTCTCCTGACCATCCCCTCGGACCGGATATCAAGCTATACCAGGGCACCTGGTAGAGATACGAAAAGAAGTTTTCCCCTTTGTGGAGATTAATCCAGGACTCCAAAACTAACCGCAGGCAAATGCCTGGTATGGACACCGGCATCACTTAACTTAGACGATAACTCTTGTCCTTTTTCTTGCGATTCCGGGGTTAATATAATTAAATTAAGCAAACTTGTGCAATACGAATCTGAAGAAGATTAATGTCTCTCAAGTAATAGTCACTAACGTTTTACAAAGGTTCTCCTCTTCCCCGCTAAAACTAATCTTTTTGAGGAATTTGTGAGGTAAAAGGAGCCCTGTTGATACTTCCTAATTTCCCAAAATTGACTCTTACATACAGGAAGTGCGTCGGTTCTTTTGACGAACATCAAGTAAAGATGAAACGGCTGCTTAAGGATGCCGGGATCATCTGAATGCCAAGTATTCCCTTTTAATTTGTCGATGATAAGGTTTAAATAATAACAATACCTAAGGGTGCAAGAGAATCAAATTTTTCTCTATTCAGCCAACTAGCGGGTATTGTCTCAGACAGAAGCCTAATGAACTTACACCTTCCTACGCTCCAGAGATCTCGAGGAGAACCCAACCCCGTCTCAACTAACTATTTACAGCTCAACGTTAACAACATCAAGTCGAATATTTTGGAGCTATGAGCACTCCTTTCTAACCATTGTGTAGAAGTCTCAGTTATTCAAGAAAGCAAACTTAATTCGTCATTCTTAAACCCAGTCTTCCAAGATTGCACCATCTTGAAAAAGGAATGTCTTGGATTTAATGCGACCTCTTTACTATCATCAAAAACCAAGTATCACACATATAAGTTTCTACAACTGGATATCTTATTGTAAGAAAACAGGAAAACCGAACAACAAATCATAGCCTTGGAAAATGGCGTATTTACTCTATATATTGTTGACACGTAAATTTTCCCTCCTGTTTCATACCCTAACGATTATGCTCTCAGATAACCATATAATTATCTTCTGAACGCCACACACCTGCAATGGTTTTACTTTCAAGACTATGATGTCTGAGAAAACCATATTATCGATTCCCTCGGAAAATTCGTGCTTTTGAATTACAATTGTAGCCACATCAGGACACCAACACGGCGTAAAGATAGTATTATTTCTCCTGATATAAAAAGAACTCAATAATATCAGTCACAAGGACGCTACGGTTATTCACAAAGACTTCTCAAAGGCATAAACATCTCTATGCAATGGCACAGTCTTAAGGCCACCGCGTTGTCTGATGTATTCTTTCCGGAAATTGTCAGGAATGTTATTGGAACGATGAAGCCTTCTCCTGCCCTCTTTAACCTATTTCTACGAGATATGCAATATCCGTAGGAAATCCAGATGATTATTGATGCTATAATAGTTCCACATGCAACAAAACTGCAGTATTTTTTGCGAAAGGCCAAAAGCGAAAAAAACAAACCTCACCTGATTGGATAGAGATGGAGTGGAAAGCGTCCTTAATTGTACTGAAAAAGGCCTCGACATTACAAGAACGCGCAGCTGTTAAGATCCTTACTTGGATAGTTCATTAAAAACGACCATTTTGGTAAATTGATAATTGACTAGGGATCCAAGATATGAATACATAAGGAATACATGCAGGCACGATAATCAACATGTTTATGTCATCTTTTAGGATATCTTAATTCACTATTTGTTCACAGTAAATATTTTATTTACATTTTTTAGCGTGTAATTATAAAAAAAACACATGAGAAGTCATTGATTTGGATTTTAGAGAAAGGGTAAAATTAAATTATTGACCCCAATTTCGCTAACATGTAGGAAACTGGCAACCATCTAATAACGCACCGC
The DNA here is from genome assembly GCA_011109175.1 of Dicyema japonicum. Taxonomy (NCBI): domain Eukaryota; kingdom Metazoa; phylum Dicyemida; class Rhombozoa; family Dicyemidae; genus Dicyema; species Dicyema japonicum. Next base: position 579,418 of record RDEW01000002.1, read on the forward strand.
TAATATATGATGCTCCCAGAGATCCATTACTTTTACGTCGAGCCTGGTGGTCTAGAACAAACAAAAAGATCCCAAACTACTCCCCAGCAGAGACAGATGATGTCCACACCATAAACGAGAAAGTTCCACTCTAACGGACCTAGGAAGAAGCAGTTGTGAGGAGCTAACCTCAGGAGGTCTGTACTCCAGTATCGTTTTCTCTTCGAGAGTTCATATTGCACACATAACACAAATTCATGCTGGAATAAATTGATTTTTTATTTTGAATCGTCAATTTCTGCAAAGGACCTCGAAGTCGCCTATCAAATGGTTCAGAGGATGCTCAATTCTTAACCCAATGGTTTGAAAAACTACGTCTGGAAGTATCACCTACAAAATCTTTTGTGACCTTTTTTACATTTTGCAAACAACATTATACAAGGATGCCTAAGACCACGACTAACGATGTGGATAAATATCTCTCTTCCTCTATGAAGCCATGGACAAATATCTTAAAAACCGTCCCAGATAACCACATATCCTTTCTGGAGACCTATCCAGGATTTTCGTCCACGTCGGATAAGACCTTTCCTGTATTGGCCTGGGGTCACAGTTAGTTGGACTTTCTTTTCCTTTTAACCTGATGATCGTGTGTTAATAATAATTCTGATACTATTATTATTATTACTTTTTTATAAACCAATTTTAGTTAACGTAAAAACTAACATTTAACAACTGCTGGCTGCTCTCACATAATTGAGAATGCATTTCTCCTGACGATTCGCAGAATTGCACTCAATGAACCAGCTCCTTTCTCTCCTATCATTTTTTCCTGGCGATGAGCAAGCCGATTCTGTTTAACAGGACCAGTGACCTGTTTCCTATGATTCCTGACGTTTCCACGGCGACTGGTTAAAAAATGAACTGTCCACCAAGACATGCGTACTTCTTTACTCTCGTTTGTCGATACAGAAGCCAGACGAGCCAGACGATGCTGATCAAGCACAGGTTTTATCTCTTCTATGATCTTTGAGCATAAAAGCTTGTCCCATTCTCGTTGTTTATTAGCGTTCTTCGGGAATCCAACACCCAGTCGCGTCCAGACTTCCCGAGCCATGCATACCACTGGTTCATCGTCCGATCCGTTAATGTAGCGTAGGATCTACTATTATTATAATATTAGACACCTGTGCACGCGGATTCTCTTCAAGGACTTATTCCAATAGTAATGAGCGTACACAGGTGTCTAGTTTTGATTTAAAGTGCTTAGGAGACTTGAAATAAATATTTTATTATTGCATTTGTAAGAAGAAGAGTATTTAAATAAGCAGTTTAAAAATCAAGTTTTTATTTTTACCCACTTGAGGTGTTTCCCATTGTCCTCCATCTCTGGGATCTTTAGGATCTCGTATTAGAGCCTAGAAATGACCGTTGAAAGTTTTTGAAATTAGCATTGAAGCTCACGCCACTTAACAGAATGATATTGTCGAAATTTTCAGAAACTCAAATTCTTCATATCTTGTTCACTCACTTTTTCGGCAATGTTTTTATTTGTTCAAAACTTTTTTTAATTAAAATCCGTCATTTATTTGCGAGTTTTTCTCGCTGATGTTCATCTGGTGGAAGGTTCCACGCATCTACGATGCCGAAAGGGTTTGACGAGTGACGCCGTCATCAGTGGATTCTCACTGCGGAACTGGATTGTCTAGAAAGGACACTCACACAAGAAAAAGAAACAAAGAAGTGAAGATCATTCCTTGGTTCTACGATTAGTTAAAATTAACTGTTCTTTACTTAAATAAAGTGTGTGTCCTGCCTATGCGGAGCTATAAATATTATGGCTCTCGTTAAAAGGCTTTTATTATTATTTGCGAGTTATCGTGTCAACATACAACATTGAGCTTTAATATTATTATCCGCTTAGTAAGCTTATGTGACAGAAGAATCAGGAACAATATTAGTTACACGTGATTAATATTCTAGGAAATATGCAAATAAATAGGTAAATTATAAATATATCGCAAACAGTATAATGCTTAAAAAGATTACCAAAAGTATATTCACAAGACAAGTTACATTATCAAAACAAAGCCCTTTAGGTTATATAAACATTTATATTAGAGAATAAGTTTGATCCACTGAATTCATACATCCAAGAAAATCCTGAAGAAGTCAGTCTCCAAACTATCTGTTTGGAATCCCTCTAAACGAGGTCATTGATGGATCATGCATTCATTACAAATTATATGTTGGCGTGATTTAATGTTAATTAAAGGCAATTCTTGAAGTGTTATACACTCAGGGACCAAATGAGGTGAATATCTTAGTAGAAAAGCACCAATCATAAAAAAAGTGAAGAATTGTGTCAAACTATCAAATATACACACGACTTATGCATAGAACAAACAAGTGTTCTCGAAATAGGAACATTATTTAAGGTTACTGATTAAACCCATGTGGTAGAGATATCTCAGATCCCTACCAGTGTGTGTTCTTGATTCTCGATTGGGTTCCAAATGGCTACGTTGCCTGAAAACTAGTGACAATGATAAGAAAATGAAGATGTTTATAAGTATTGATTGAACTAATGGTAGAGTTATAAACAAACTGCCCCTATCTCACATAGTAATGCTTAAATTGATTGTATGTCTCATTAGGAAGATTGCACATAACTCCACATATAATAAAATGGACGCATGCTCCATCTGCATTTGTATTGGAGGAAGTATGTTCATTCCCGCATACTCAAATGATATCTGTGAAATCAGCAAAGCTGTATCTTCTTTATATTTAACAAACGAAAGATGGCAGAATGCGTCCATTTTATCGTAATAAACGCCACAAATCTGTTAGACTCCCAAATAGACGACTTTTTCTCGCAAATAACCACAAATCGAGAAGGCTCAATTCGTGAATCCAGTGATATATTAAGTTACTTTAGTGAAACGACTACGGAGATCGACCACTCTTAATATTTATAATGATTTGTGTGAGAGAGAAAGTGATGATGCAACAATATCTGATGAGATTCGAAAGAGTACGTCCTCCAAATCATCTGATCTCACTTCAGAACTCCAATCACAAGATCTGTATAACAATGACATAATTCAAGGTCTCCAATTGTGAACCTAGTAAACAACTCCAACTATTTAGTAGAGCAAGTCAATTATCTTCGAAAACTATTACTAATTGAAGTTATAATTTTCGTATTTTATTATACATTTAATTTATTAACCAAAATACAATGGAAAATAAGTTAATAATCAACAATTGATCATATTTATCTAGTTCCAACAGGAACAGTTTTCCTAAGTCCACAAAAAACATCGGAAGTAGAAGAAAACATCTGTTGAGAGAACAGTTGTGAGAACCCCTCAGGGCTTCGCGCCATCATGCAACTGGGCGTCACTTGATACTCAGTTTTCCGAGAAGATAGAAGTCAATGGAAGAGGTTGGGGCCTTAAGTAAACTGATCAGGAACCATATCCTGGTCAACAACATTTCGGATAACATCTCAGACCTCTTCCCTCAGGACGAAAAACTGGAACAACTAACTCTGAGAATCCGTCTACCCTCTCTCATTTTGATAATCGTTTATATGTACATTTTCTCTCCATCGTCATTTTCCTGCAACTACCGCACGAACTCAAGTGATTAACCCGAACGGAAAACACGCTAAACGCAGAGTTCTCAATGGTATGCTGACCAACAACTGGATCAAAGGAGAGCTCTCATATCCGACAGTTTCGACATTTGATCATTCTCAATAATTTATGTAGGCATACAAGGATCTCATGCTGCAAAATATTCACTAAAGTGTGTCGCTTCAACGTCCTTCGTATCCCATTGATCCTGAAAAGCAAGCTCTCATCCAAACGAGAAATAATCTAACGAAAGCCGAAAGACAACAAGTGTACGTCACTTAAAGGATATCAAAACTAAATAAAGAAGTCATTCGGAACACAACAAAGAACGTTGGGAAGCCGTGCTGAAAAAAACTACATGAATATTTCTTCTATTGTATTAAGGAAATCGATAAGGAGCTCAAGAAGTGCTCTTCACATTTAATTGTACATCGAGAGTTACATGGATTTTAGTCATAAACCAAATTAAAAAGACCTTGATCTTCGTTCAGGCCATGTCGAAAGAATAAATGAGTCAACATAACTTCTACGATCCGTCAATGCTGCAGTAATACGAAAAATGAATAACTCGTTTCATGCGGTTCAGACGATATCTCCATTCTTGAACTGAAGTACCTGGGTTCATCCGCGATAGTGCCAATAAAAAATTTTAAATCTCTCGATAAACTATAACAAGATACTGTTAATATGGAATAATTCACTGATATATCCCATCCTGAAGAAAAACAAACCACCTAACTGCCCGTTATCATAACGATCGGTTTCTATCATTCGCGCTTGTCGTTAAAAAGCTGGTACTCTCACGGATCTGCGAAAAACACTTAACAACAACGCATTTAACAAAACTTGTTCAATTCATTTCCGACGCCCTGAATACTCAGAATAACAAGATAATACATAGGAATTTCGATTTAGTATCCTGGAAGATCTATACCGAAAAAAATTTTACGACGTCGATCCATCCTAAACTCATGTTATGGTTGGAAAACTTTATCAGCGGTTGCATAGGCAAAGTGGTGGAGAATAACCAAAAATAAAAACATGATACTTTCCAAATGAAGACCCACACCCTAAACTTATGAAACATTAACATACTTAAGTAAATTATATTATCTAATTTATTGGATAATCATCTAAGATTTTCTAATCATTTATTGGTCCCATAGTGTAGTGGTTATCACATCGGACTCTGAATCCGGTAACCCGAGTTCGAATCTCGGTGGGACCTTAATTATTTTGTTTTTAATTTAATTATCATAGAGTTTAAAAATTTTTTAATCAAAAACAATTTATTTACACAGACAATTAATAAAATCCAGCTGATAAGATGGAATGGACAACTGGATCGTCTTGGACATCATCTTGGACTTCGTCTTGGTTAGTGAGGTCGAGGTATCAGGCCCCATCATAAATCAAGCATTTCCCCAGTGAGAAGAGAAAGACAGTTTCCCCGTCTGGACGCTTTCTATCTCCACAATCCAGGCCCACCAGTTCCAGAGATGACTGGAATCCAGCCGCCTCAAGAGAGCGCATCCCAGCTGATGTCGGCATGCATCGGGAACCGGCTTATGCTGAGATGGCAAGAGACTGGGTCAAGTCAAGCCCGACGCTGAAAAGGCCGAGGGGTCAAAACAGGAAAAGTATGATGTCCTACCCGAGTATTTTTTGTTCGTTCCGCTTGTGGTTGAAACGTCGAATGGCCGCTGTATGACCTTTTTTTTATTTTATTTTGTTTTTTTAAACAGAATAATTTTTTTTAACAATTATACAAATGTCAGTTGAGGAAGCCTGCTGCGTGGATTGCGAACGAGTTCCCTCGGAGTATGGCTTGGCCAATTTATAGCTAAAATTCCAATCTTTTGTCTTAGCCATAACCTTTCTCGTTGATCCCTCTTCTTTCTGGTAATCAATTTTCCGAGTTCTCGCAAGAACTCAGCCGTCTTTGGACCAACGGCTCTCGATGATTTTATTTTGTTTACCAATAAATCAAAGAAATATAAACTTACTATGTTTAAGGAAATTTTGAAAGAAAGTGTTGGTCATTCTTTATTATGTATTGAACATGACTAAGTCATATTTTGAGAAATCTAAATGAATATTAGATGCATTATTCTCTTTTGTCTAACCATCAGTTTAAAAATACAGTAAAGTCCCTCAGATTGGCCAATTTTCAAATTATCAAATTGGCCAATTTATAGCTAAAAGTTCACGTCAGGGGTTCAAAAAAGCAAATTTTCCTAAGAAATTGGCCAACATTATTAAAAAACATAAAATTTATTTTTACTAATTTTTTTCAATTATTTTGTTAAAAAAATAAAAATTTAAAACTAAAAATTTTACCATGTGTTCGAAAACTTCTCGTAATTATACAAGGCTTAATTGTTTCCAAAAACTAGAAATTTTGAGATATAAAGATGATAATAATACTACATTGTGCCAAGCAATCGCTCACAGATATTCTGATTTATTTAATATTCGAATTTCAAGAAAAACAGTAATAATCTTAATTCCTAATTCCTGAGAGTCCATATTAAAAACATCTAAAAATTATATTCCTTCAACAAAGACATGCAAATCATTAACTTTCCTGAACTTGATACAAGGGTTGTTGAATAGATGGATTTGATGGAATCTAGGGGTAATTTTAATTTGATTATGTTAGGTGCTATGTTAAATGATCCACTAATATCAAATAAAGCACAAAATATTGGTGAAAAGTTATAAATTAATGATTTCAAGAATTCAAAAGGATTTCTAACACGATTCAAAAAAAGACATGGTTTTCGAATGCATAAATTACATGGGGGAATGATAACTGACAAACAACCTGACTTAGAAGGATTTGTAGATCACTTTGAAGAAATTTTTAAACCTTATAAAGAAGACGAAATTTACAATATGGATGAGACAGGGCTCTATTAAAAACTGATTTCGTCCAAGAGCATATGCAAAACACGATTTGGTGGATATAAAAATTTCAAAGATCGGGTTTCAATTATGTTATGTACAAATATTAAATTATTATCACTCTAATAGAGCATGGGTGACCAGTTTTATTTTTAATCATTGGTTAATAACATTGGATAATGAATTGTTCCATCAAAAAAATTTTTTGTTATTAATGGACAATTGTCCTGCACGTTGTATAAAATCCAAATTGAAGAACATTCAGATATTAATTTTTCCTAAAAATAGTACAGCCTTTATACAACCTATTGATATTGGAATCATTAAAACATTCAAAGCTCATTTTAATAGACATAAGTTGTTATATCTAACACAAATATTGGAAAACAAAAACATTTCAGTTTATGAATATTATAAAAAGTTAAGTTTGAAAGACACGGTTTTTTAGTACGGATGGAATGGGAAGATGTATCAATTGAAACAAGTTTCAATAAATTGCGTAAACAAGACATCGAGGTCATTCCAATTGATTGGATCAATAATATTACTGAAATTTTTAGGAAAACTGGCACTACATCTGATTGAACAATAAATAATATCGAAAATGAAAATGATGTAAAAATGATTTCTGCTATTAGAAGATACACTCAAAATAAAAAAAATTTTTTTACAATGGTTTTTTAAATAAATTTTTTTTTCAAATTCCCAAATTAGCCAAAAATAGTCCAGGAACAATTTTGGGCTAATTTAAGAAACTTTGCTGTAGTTTAGGAAATAGATCTCACATGATGCGTCACATATGACATTGATTTTTATTAAAATTATTATATAAAATATTATTAGTCTGTTAAATATTTATCATAACTGTTGAAAATCATTCTTTTCCTATTAAAGTATGGAAACAGGCATTAATACGGCCGACCTTATCCGACAAAATGGAAAGGGATTTGCCACCCTGTGCAGGCAGTGCAACTCTCAACAATATACAGCTACGACGTGTCTTATGAGAAGGGTATACATCACCCCTCTCCAATTCCTATTCCGCCCACAGAGAAATTGTGTTGGATCCTAGAAGGAGCACAAGGAGAAAATGAGAAATCTGATTGAAGCCTTCGAGATCACTTAATTAATTTAGTAATTAAATTAACTATTGGTGTTCTTGGGTTAATAATAATACTAAAACCAGGAAGACCGAGAAATGACCCAGCGTATTTTAGAGCGGTGTCACTACTATGTTCCATGTCAAAAATCTTGAGAAGGCTTGTGTTTGGGAGAATTAAAGAATTTTTACCCGAGAGGCCTTTTCAACATGGATTCAAAAATGAGAGATCCACGTCTACATACTTGCAAACATTGACCGACTTCATTCGAGTCAGATTCACAACCAAGCCGAGACACTTTAAAACAGTGTTCTGCTCGATTGACATACATAAAGATTTCGACTTAGTCTCGAGTAAGATTCTATCGAGAAAAATATTTCAATCGGAGATCCCAGGGAAGCTAATGCTTTGGATCACTAACTACTTAAGTGGACGAAGGGGACGTGTTTGCCTCGGAGGTCTGAAATCAATCTCACGACTCCTCCCCAACGGAGTCCCTCAAGGATCTCCTTTATCCCCTGCTCTGTTTAACCTCTTTCTGGCTGATCTCCCGACTCTTGAATCTGGTAATGATGTTCTACTTTCCTATGGATGTGATATTGCGTTGGCTTCGCGAGATCAGGACATCCAGAAGGCCACAGAAAGAATACAAATTAACCTGGACAGGCTTAATGCCTGGATAATGGAAAACCGGCTCGTGGTGAATGCAGAGTAGTCGTCTACGTCACTATTTACCTCTGACAAAAGATTGGAAAGGAAGACAGTCACCTTGAAGTTAAACAAGGTCGGCATCCCTTTCAATAGATGTCAAAGGATTTGGGTGTGACAATTGATATGCATCTCTGTTTGACATCACACGTAGAAAACATTCTATTGAAATGTGAAAAAAAAACTGAACGTATTAAAATGTTTATCGGGAATATGAAAGAGTGGAACTCATCCAGTCTTGATGAACGTGTACAAACAGTACATCGAGCCATGTTTCTCGTATGCATGCGCCTCGTGGAGACCGTCCATATCTTGGACAAATATGAGGAAAATTGAGGAAATGCAAAAGAGGGCCTACAGAGTAACGGAGCGTTGGATTTGTGAAAATCACCGAACCGGATTTACGCTTCTGGAGGCCCTATGAGACTAGACTCCAGATCATGGAAGGCCCATGATTTAAGATTCCTGTTTCTTTCTTCTCTTCCCTCTTCTAATAGAGTGGCGGCATGTAATCTACCTGTCTCTGTTGGCGCCAACCAGAGTGGCACGAAAAAGGAACACTCTCCCACTCCACTGCAGAGATTCCCTGCAAAAAATGAAGATGCTTAAATTTATATGGTTCTGGATGGAATTTTGTGGCATTAAAATATTATATTTCTAAATGAAATTTATCGATTGAATGTCTAAAGTAAAAATTAATAGCTTATTCATCCCATATAGTTTTTTACTTACTAAGTTTTCTCAATATTTGTACACGGTTGGATTTGAACCAGGATCTGACGTTCTTTGGTTTGGAACTTCGGCTATTAGAGATCTCTTGTTTTGTCTGCGGACACGAAAAGTACAATTACATACACCTGAAGATATGTAGAAATTCTTGCAATAGTCGTCACATCAACCTTCCAACCGATTAACTAATTTATCAATTTCTGTAAAATTAATTATCATGCATTAATCACTAAAATGAAGTCTACATAAAAAAAACTCTCTGTGAAAGGAGCAACCACTTCATGGTCTTTCCAAGTGAAAGGACACACAATTCAAAACCCACGTACATCTACTAATGACATGAGCAGAAATGACTCCATGAAATCATATGAAATGCATTATACGAAAGTCAGGAATCTCCTAATACTGTGTTTTCCTAATAGATATTGGTGATTCTCGTTGTAAATGTTATACTCTATAAAGAGATTCGATGTACATATTAGTTTCGATTAATTGACCATTAATAATCACGTAGAGGATTTTGGTCTACATATGATTTGTTTAATTATTTACGGTATTTCCATGAATTTGATATATTGTCACTGGTAGTATTTTTAAGAGTCGCAATTTCAATATCATCGAAAAGTGAGTACCATCAAGGACTGCCTAGGCCTATGTGAGTTAAATTATATGATCTTAAGAAGATATAGATACAATTTTTTTTTATTTAATAAAAAAAATTATTCCAAAGTCCAGGATAAACCAAACTAATTCTGAGGCTTCCAACAATTCTAAACTCTTTTATTTTTAGTTAATTGTTTTATTTAGTAAAGAAAAGAGTAAATGGTCAATATAGCGGCTGCCCTAACTGCGTGACTATTCCTCTCTCAGAATGGCAGCGAGATTCGCTTAAATAACCAGCAGCGCTCACGAGGGTTTTAGTTAATTATTTTAATGAAAAATACAGTAAACCCTCATCAATCCCAACAAAAAAAATTTCCATATTAATGAAGGGCGGATTCGAAAATTGTCCATAGGAAATTCTAAATTTTATTATATTGCCAAAAAGTAAGGCAAATTGGATCCTTATTACAATTTCAATAAACAAAGAGTATAAATTATTAGAATAAAAATGTAAAAAATATTTAAAATCAAAAAATTATATTCTATTTAATCAAGTCATAAATCGTTGTTTGTCTATTATTCTTTTTAACACTTCTAATTTCTTTATTATGTCACATGGGCCAAGCGTTACCTATGGGCAGCCTGTTACATTAACCTTGAACCAAGATTAACTTCAATTAATTTTATAAATGATTTATTAACCCAAAAAATTAAATTTAAGTAACTTTTTTAGTCTACTCATTAATACAGTCGATATTTCTCCTTTCGAATTTTTTATCTATCAAATTAAACTATTTAAAACTACCTCCACGCGATTATTCGATAAAATATTAATTATTTCTGCAACTGGATAATACTGAGACTCAAAACTTATCCAGTCGCAATGAGGGATTTGTTCCAAAGTCCTTTTTAGCCCGAACCTATTTATTAATGTTTTTGATTCATACTTTATCTCCCATGTTAAAAGTATATTTACTATTATGAACATTCATTTTCCTGTTCATAGCTTTGTAATAATTCGAATTTTCTTCAATCGAATTAATTTCGAAATTGATTCTCTTCGCATTCGGACACAAATTATCTGACTGGGAATTATCTAGATATAAATTTTTAAATCAAACTACGTGAATTTTCAATAGATTCTGGAGTCGAACAATTAACCAAATCGTCAATTTGTTCTGGAATCGCACACTTATCACTTAAATTATTTAAGTCCTTGTGCTCGTGAATTGTTAGGCCTTCCGTGAATTTGCTTAATGTTAAAATCTTCGCAAAGTTTTGTTATTTCTGATTTTTTAAATTCAGAACCATGTCCGACTGAAGAAATTTACATGGCCATTCAGGCGGAACGAAGATCTAAGTTTTCACATACTCCTTTACTAGAATTATTATAGAGTGGTCGTACAAAAGCGAATCTATAAATTAAAAAAAAACCAACATACTATATATGTCAATGACCGCTAAAATTCATTTGAAATTTTCATTTAATGTTGAAAATTTTTTCAGGTCTATTAGATCTACCTGAAGACGTTCATTTGGAGAAGAAGCAAATACATGGTGTCTCCAATCTACAATTATAAAAAATCACGAACTTTTAAAGGACGCGAAAATTTACAGACCAATAATTTCGAATGACTTTTCTGATAATCTCATTCTTTACAGTGAAGTATCTTTGTCTACATTCTACTCAATTTTATTTACTCCTTCGTGTGAAAACTCGTCAACAATTTCGCAACATGCTCCATTTCGGTTTATTATCCAGGGATATGACTAACTTGGAATCAGTTGATTTAAGATACAGTCTAAAAATTATTGCAATTTACAATACCTGTTATTGATAATAGAAAAATTCTCTATCTTCTTTACAAGCCTATATTTTCGGGTGCCTCGGAAGATTTTCGGGAAATTTATCATGCAAAGCATTTTTTAAAGTTTGATATTCAACGCAATCTTTCACAAAACCCTTGTAAGAAGCCATTGCAACAAAATAAATCTTCCATGCTATAAATCACGCTAGAAATTTAAGTTTGGCGCTATAAAAATAAAATCTTTATAATCATAACATTTATGAATAAAAAACTAATTTAACAGGATTAAATCACGATATAAATCGGATATATAAATTAAATGTCGGATAATCTAATGAGGGACTCAATTTCACCTTTGTCGGTCTGGGATTACTTAGTTAGATGAGAACTTTTATTTCTTTCTTTTGACCCAGTGATCCTGGGGTAATAATAATAATGTCGATAATCAAAGACCTTTTCAAGGTCGAAAAAATGTAACAGGCTGCCCATGCGTTACGCGCCGCCCATGTGACATATTATATTTAAATTTTTCAATGTTCCAATTCTATCATTTCTGAATTTTGTACTTTCTTCTATAATGTTTACTGTATTTAATAATTGTATTAGTCAAAATTTTCAATCGTTCTCTTCACTTTCAATATCAATAATTTCTTCGTCGATATATAATAATAAAAAGGTACCTATTTCGTTCTCGTCAAACTTTTAAAAATGCATCGGGATCACGTGATAATTAGTTTTGTTTTACCGTGGTCTGGGTTAAATAATAAAAAATAAAAACTTTTAGTTTAAGATTAAATCTAAATTTAAATCTGGGTAGTCAAGCTTTAATAAATTCAATATCATTGATTCCAAGTTTTTCGTCAAATACGAAGATTGTTTGTCACTCGGAATATAGAAAAACTCCATAAATATAGCAGCGAGGCGTTATTTCGATTATGAGATACCAACTAAACCATCATTTAAAAATTAATATAATTAATTTTCCTCGTTCGCAATCCACAACAGCAGGCTTCCTCAACTGCATTTGTTTAATTGTTAAAAAAAATTTTTTTTTTTTAAAAAAAAATTAATTTTATTAATATTAAATTTTATAAAAATAAATTTCAAAAATACGTATGAAAATTATATTCTTATGGGTCGTGATGAATTTTATCAATTCTAATTATTATAGCATTTTGGTGTAGAAAAAAGAAGCCAAAAATGATCAAATCAAAGTCAGCATTCCGTAAGCTAGCATTAAAAAAGCATCCGATAAAGTGAGTGCTGAAAATAGAAAAAAGGCCGAGGATGAGTTTAGCGAAATAGCAGAAGGTACATAATATTATCTCAATGCAGCCTACGAAGTTTTGTCGAATCCAGAGAAGAGACGAATGTATGATATTCACGGGCAGACTGACTTTGTTAATAATTCTCCCTTCTATTCATCTCCGTTTGATGATGTTTTCAGTTCATTCTTTGATGATTCATTTTTCGGTGATATGTTCAACAGCCATCATCACTCTTATGCTCGTATTCTCGGATTTAATTATAGATAATCAGGATAATTGTCGTACGGAGACTATAAGAGTAGGCAACACCGTCACAAGTACTACTATATGCTCTTAATTATTATTGAGTGATAAATTATAGTATATTTTCTTGATTTTTATCTATTATTTATTTTAAACTTTTGTAAGCATGGGTTTTTTTTATTCACTGTACTATTTTTCTTAGTATCCAAATGGATTTTCTAAGAAAAAATCCTCATGGGGAAGGAGGGGAGGGTCTTTTAAGTAATTAGTTTAAACGGAGGTTTACACATCCACTAACCTACCTGGTTGCCTTCCGACAAGCTTAATCAAGGCGGACGGCAACTTATGAAATATAATGAAATTTGGTTATTTTAAAAAACAGTGGTATAAACGTGTAAAGTGATTCACATAGGAGCGAGAACCGAGCGTTATAACTTTTCTTCTATATCTTTCCCATCTTAGAGACGTATGTGAATCCTTCACAAATTGCCTAATTGCTACCGACAAAAATTTATTTCCACATGGGTTTTTCACGAATTGTAGCATTATCTGTTCGAAAGCTCTGGAGGATTAAGTTGATATGTTCCGGCAAAAAGAAGAGTTGGATCGCTGAAAAAAATATGATCTTATTCAAAAATACTGTTTCATGACGAATTCAAGGCAGAATAAGAAATTGTTGATTGAGAGTGTCAACTTCAAACAAGAAATGGTTGTTAATTATGTGATTCTAACTCAATTGAACGGTGAGCTGCATGATAAGAATTATCTAATATGGTGTGTATTACTTTCAAGCTGTTCTGCATCGAAAATTGGTTCTCACCCGGTCTTGATGAGCGTGAAAAAACAGTAGTACATCGAGCCACGTTTCTCAAATGCATGCTGCTCTTGGGGACCTCCATATCTTGAAAAATATGAGGAAGATCAAGAAAATGTAAAGAGGGCTTTCAGATTAACGGAACCTTGGATTTTGGAGATCTCAGACCGACGCCGCTGGATGATCTTATGAGACTAGATTCTATATTATGGGGATACGGCCACGTAAAATAAGCCATCCTGTACTATGAGGTCGCTGTTGGAATGCATCCTGATCACGTGATAATTAGTTTGGTTTTACCTTGGTCTTGGACTGTTAAATGAACAAAATAATTCTAATATTCTTCGTTCTACAATGCCTAAATCTATGAATTTTCCATTTACAATTTACCCTCCTATTTCTACAGATATGTGTCTAACTTTATCATTAAATATTTTAAATAAATAATTAGGCTCGATCGCCGCTTTTAATATTCTTGTGGATGGCAATCGGCCCTGAAGGCAATAGTGTCATTTAGAGTGTCATTTCCCGAACTCCGCCTTGTCTGCCGCGTCTCAAGGTGAGTATTTCGCCGTCAGAAAAGGTTTGCACACATATGGCGTCCCAAAAGAGTGATTTACCATGAGAGTGTGATAATAATGACATCCCATCTAGCCTCTTCCCATTGTCTCTGTCCAAGCCTAAAATTCCAGTTGAATCGGAAACACTGCACTCTTAGGCCCGATAATCTTTTTGGTAAAGATGACCATTCTATTGGGATTAAAAATCCTGCTCCTGTTGCAGGTGTGTAAGCGAACGTTCCTTTATGAGTGGAAAATTGGGAATTGAATAGTTTTCTTACTGGGAAACTTTCGGGAAAGCTAACATCTACGGTTTGTAAAAAGGGAGTCAAATTACCATTAGTGAAAGTCGTAATGTCTGACAGACGAGAAGCTCAGCTCAATCTCTTGTTAGATTGGGGGTAAATATTGGTATTTCTGTCATAAGTGCCGAGTGGTATAGGAAACCAGATATCTAATGTTACAGATGACAAAATTTCAGACACATAACTCGTCTGTGTAAAGGTCGAGCTAAGTAATTGCTGTGTTCAGGTCCCCACTCTAAGGAAGAATGTAAAGTTTGTGTGACTGAAGTAAAAAGATGTGTGAACTGTGGTTCTATAGATCATTTAGCTAATAATTGAAATTTCTCAGTGGCAATCGAAGCCAGAAGACGTAAGAAAACAAAATATTTATGAAAAATGATTAAAAACTGTCCCTGAAAAGGAGAATTACAAAAATGGTGAAATAAGTCCCGGTCAGAATGTACTGTCTGGTAGTGGAAAAAGTTGATGGAGAAATGGTTAAAATTAGCATACAGACAAGTGGGTTAATGAGTAGTGCGTCTGATTATATTGTTAATAGTGATAGAATTTCTTGTGTTAATGTCTGTAGTCGGTTGGAGGAAAGAATGATGAATTGTGTCAAAAACAAGAAAGATACCAGTTTATTCTTGGTCTGGTGATGTTCTTAAAATAAGAAATTATCCATTTGTTAAGTCTGAATCAACCAAGATCAACATGGCTAATGAAAGCAGGCTTAAAGCTGATTGTTCTTATCAGCAAAGTATGTATGAATGTCCTATTAATTAATGTAACAAAAATGAAGAAAACGGGAATAATAAATATTCTTGGTTATAGTTCTGTTGACACTCCATATGAAATTGGGGGTAGATTGGAAATATTTATTATGCCGAAAAATCTGTTATTTTTGTGATTTAAAATACATGGAAGATGATATAATGAGTGATCATCTTCCTCAAAAATAGAGTTAACGGGCATGAATGTTCTTATGCATGAGTTGTTTAAACTGTGCTAATCCTGATGGGGGTTCCTGTTTATCAATAGCGAACTTGTAAAAAATAGGAAAAACTCATATCGTGTCCTATAAACAATTACCAATTGTCGAAAAACCTCGCCAGCTAACCACCTACACTCGGAATTCAAAAATTCCATGCCTACTTTCCTCCTACGGTTTGTCATGAAATTTTTGATTAATGCCTACTTTCCTCCTACGGTTTGTCATGAAATCTTTGATTAATCTTAATAAAATTGGGTTTCTTCCCATATCTTAAGAGGGATTCAAGATATTATCCGACTTCCTGCCAAGGGGATGTCATGGATACTGCCATTTAAGATTATGTCAAGTGATCGACGCAAAGTTTAGTGTTTTCCATAAAAGCAACATAGGCGTCCGTTTCGGGTATCGCAATAAGAATCTGAAACATCGGTTCTGTTTGACCTCAAATTTGATCTGCACCAATAGCGAGAGTGGCAAGAGCGGAGCGAAAGTGGAAAGATTAAAAATATTAACATTTTATCACTTAAACATTCGCACCTGTTTTTAAAAATATTAAAATATTTATTTTTTATAAATCTATTAAATAATTCAAATTTGCTATCACCATAAACAACAATGCTAAAGGACTCAATCATTTCACTTGTTGGGATTATTACAACTCCTTTGATTGTCTTTTATTTAAATGTTAACTGTACTATGGTTATCATTTCTTATTAATTGTAGACTGATTGCTCCATTATACCTTCATATTCCCAATTTATTGCTTATTTTAATGAGATGCTGAAAATTAAAGGATTCTTAATTTATTGGGTGTGGTTTTCATTCCAGGCAATTCTCAGTCTTCTTCCTGTTGGACCCACGTGTTATGGTCTTCTACTCGCCGACAAATCTCGTCTCTCATACAGGTGTAATGGTGAGTTTTGAATCATCAATCAGGGTTGTACTCTTTGGGGATTACTTTAATGTTGTTTTGTGCACTTGAACTGGCCGACTTTCCCTTTGAAGTTGTCCTCGCTTACTTTCCGTCCGTTTTGTTTGCAAGTTTTGTTACCTCTTTCGGCATTTCTTTGCTCTGCTGTCTCAAAAATTCTACTAAGAAAGATTTCTTTACTGGATTTTGGGAGGGTGTTGTTCTCAATCCCCGAATTAATCAGTTTGATGTCAAATTCTTCTGCGAATTAAGACCGGGACTCATAGGTTGGTTGGTCCTCGACCTCATCTTTGTTCACGTGTCGTGGAATTCGTCCTTAAATATTCCATTAATCATGATCACTTTATTCACATGCTGTACGTTACAGATTCACTGTTTTTTGAGGTATCATTTTTTTCTAAATTTAGTCACGTGTTTTGACCACAATGGACATCACTACAGAGAACTTTGGGTTCATGCTTGCTTTTGGTGACCTCACATGGGTGCCCTTTACATACACGATCTCTGCTCGATACGCCCTGGAGCATCCAGTGAGCATATCTACTGCAGGAATGATTACAAGTGTTGTTCTCACTTTGATCGGCTATGTCATATTTCGAATGTCCAATTCACAGAAGCACACATTTCCGTACTGATAGAAAGAGGATGAAGACAGTGAGGGTTATTGAGACTTTCATTCCTGGGAAAGAGATCATGATTTCTGGATGGTGGGGGATGTGTCGTCATCCCAACTATTTGGGTGATTTGATTATGGCTTACACGTGGTCTTCTGTAACTGGTTTGAATTGATAATATTTGTAGGGTTTGATTGTGTTCTTCCTTACTTTTATCCTCTCTTTTTAACTGTTCTGCTGATCCACCGCTTCAAACGTGATGAAAATAATTGCAGACAAAAATATGGTGACAAAGTATGGGATTATTACTGTTGGATTGTCCCCCACAGAATTGTTCCTTTTATTTACTAGTTTATTATTTGTATGTTTTTGTCTATTGGTGTTATAATCTCTCTTTTATATACGTTCAAGTTGATCTTAAGTTTTGAGCTAGACGCATTTATTCAGTAGCCCCTAATATACCAGAAAGAGAAAAAATACTGGAAAGAGGTTAGTAATTAATTAACGTCTAATCAGGATATATCCAGTTCCCACGATCGGAGAAGAAGCGTTCTTTCTGAGCAAAAAGTAAATCCATATCCACCATTGTGGCTAATCGGTTGAAAAAATAATGAAGGGGGTTTCAGATCATTTCTCAACTAGAACAACTAGTTATCCTCAATGACAAAAAATCACACACTTGGACAGCTATCAGAGCCAGAAACTCCAATACATCTCCAAACCTCACTTTATGTTCTCCATCGCTATCTTCGGCGATATCATGGAAAGTTATATATAAGCTTAGCTCTGACCACAATTCAATTATTCAAGTCAGCCGAACTACTCTCGCCTACTGGATGTCTCAGATCAATCTCTAATGATCATCTTTACTGGGAATCAAAGATCCTTCCAATTGGAGACCATTTGGAAATGAGAGCACTGCAGATCCTCCCCTAAGCCTACAACCCAGATCATCCTTGTCACTCTCTATTCAAACCATAAAACAAAAGAAAAACCAGTAACCTGTCTCGAATGCTATCATACATCCCTATAGCCGCAATTACCGGAATCGTCTGAAACAAATACACGATTTTGTATATACTAAAACCATCTTGATGAGTCGATAACAACAAAATATTAAACCGGCCACCTCCTCCAATGGACCAATCAGAATCTTCTCTTCTGAGAGACATCAGGGTAAACCTGGCTCGTCTACGATGTGGGCACCACACATCTCTACCGACGAACGAATTCCTCTGTCCCTTATGCAACCTCTATGAGAGAGATAGATAGGAGACAACAAATCAGCTATTAAATATCATAAAAAAGCAAAATGTTCGTCTACAATGCCAAAACTGACCGATCTATGGGAGCGACCGGAATATACTGCGTCTCATTTAATAGCTGCTGGCCTCCTACAAGTTATTGAAACCGGGGTTACTTAACTGACTAAATAAAGCGGAGAACCCAACCAACCGTGGTAATAAATTAATTAATTGATGGCGATTTAGATTGTTAATGAGAATCTAATATTTTATAATGACTAAATATTAGTTATTTTATTTAAGGAATCTATAAACTTGGTTAATTGGTTGAAGTTTTCTGCTAGCTTGTCTCTTCTTCTCTCTTCCTATTAGACTGGCGTCATGTGATCCACCTGTCTAGGTGTCGCCCAGTGCCAGGCCGGCACCAAAAAGGATCATTTGCTCTCCCTCACTCCACTGGAGGGGTTTCCACAACTGCATGTAATGGACGTCTTACCTTTTATGCTGATTCCGGATGGACTCTGTTTCTGTAGAAGTGGAAACTGGATACACTTAATTAGTTGTTTACTTTAACTTCAATCTCGGTGTATCCGGGGTTAATAAATTAAATTAAATTAATAAACTGATGTTAGTAATGTTAGTTTATCAATTAGCAGACGTCGCAACTCTTTCTGCATCTGTGCATCCACGAGTTTGAACACTTTTTCCCTTTAACTGATTTACAATAATCTGCATAGTCCTCGCATACTTCAATTTATTTTGCTAATTACCATCACAACTTCCACACGTCTTTTTGCATGTCATTAATCTTGCCACGTGGTCAGTGTTGCAGTCAATTTTTCCGCAGTATTCAGCAGTTGCATAATCAGTGCATTCTAAAATATGCCATTAATCCACCATGGACATCTCCCCCATTATCAGTCCCGGCACAATCGTTACAACTTTTTTTACAGTACTTACGAACACTTTCTACAATTTTGCAATGTCCCATTTCTGCCCAATCATGACATGAAGAGTGGTCATCATTACATTCTATATTATAAATACGTTATTTACTTAAATCGTAATCATCGTCGATTTTATTTTTCGGCGTTGTATCTTCCTTTATTACATTCTTTTCTTCATCATCCCCTGGCTTTTCATCTTCGTTTACTTCATCGTCATTGTCCTCATCCACTTCCAAATCATTTTCATCCTTGCTAACTTCATCGTCTTTGTCATCATCCGCACCCAAATCATCATCCTCTTCTGCTGTCAATGCATCATCTGAATCGTCATCCATCTTGTAGTCTGAACTACCTTCTTCACCGCTTTCAAATTCTTCAAAGCCTTCTCCCGGTACATCATCATATTCAGCATCATCTCCAATTCATCAGGAATACCTTTACAATTTAGTAATAAACCTACTTTTTGCATATCCAACATTGAATAATGCCTAAAATAATAAGTAACAACTACCAGTAATATAAAAGCAGTAATCATCAGTACTTCAATAACAAATAATATTATATATCATAAATATACCATATGTTATTCATTGGTTAATTATTAACAAATGGTGTATACAATATGTAACAGGTATTACGTCAATCAAAATTTTCTAATATAACTGATATTATACGAAAAATAGCCCATTCTAGTTAAAGGGTACCTATTACTGAAAAGACTAGATCTGAAGGTCTGACAATAATTCAAACCTAAATAGTGAAATTAACCTAGTCATATCACATCTACTCCAGTTTCTTAACTTTGTGATTTTTTAATAGAAAGTTCTATAATTCTAATTTTATCACCTTTGATACATAGATAAAAGGCTAACAATTAGCACTAATTTGTATTTAGTTCCCATGACCACAGATGTATAGAGACAAGTTCTTCAAGAACTCTAGTTAATCCAGAATCATAAGAAGAATAGAAAACGTTTAGTATTAGCAAGTTGTAAGAACCTATATGAAGAATAGAATGGGTAATAGAAAATGATCATTTTGGTGCCATCCATGGAATGAGACATGACACAATAACAGAACGAGAAAAAACAGAGAAGACTTAGAACAAGTAACTAATGAACAATTATTAATAATAGAAAATGGGATTAATTTGACATCCTAACTATTAAGTTACCTGATAAGCTCTATAAGACCCAAGCACATTTTTGTGATTTACAATTACTAAAATCGAAAAATGGGATTAATTTGAATTATAGTCAAGGTCTGTTATTGAGAACGCATTCCTTCTAACTATTTGCATGAAACTACGCTCAATTGGACATCCCTCTTCTCGGCTGCCCCCTACTTTTTGTTATCAACACTCTTCGGCATGTAGGGAGGAAAGCGATTATTATTGAAACTTAAGTTATGTCATAGGACGTAATAAAGATGTGAACCACGGAAAGTCAAATTCTAGTTAGATTCTTTCATTTTTTCACGACAATTTGTCATGTCCTGTAGCCCGTCTAGGTCCTTTCATTCTAAAGACGCTTCCAATTTTCTTAAGGTGTCCATGAAGAACAGATGTAGGATTTACTTGGTCGATCAATAATACGCGGAACGCAAAGAATAAATTACTCCCTAGTTGCTACGTTTTGCGAGGGTCCCCAGGTCGAGACGAAGTATATGTCCAAACGGCTTCCATCTTGCCTCCATTATTTTACGAGAAATCGATGTGCTCCTCGTTATCTTATAAAAATGTCGGACGGCAGTCTGAAGTGGTTCGAGGGTAAAAAGATATGCCGACGATGATTTTTGAGAAAGGAGTTCAGTTTCATTGCTTCTGTCTTGTGCAAGCCAAGTATAGTCCGACCTCTAATTGGGGAACTTAATGCATCAAAATCAGAGGTTTCCCCACAACATAAGTTTTCCATATAGCTCGATAAATAACAAAAAGAATATTATTTTTTAAGTAATCAGTTATTTTCTCCCATATTTATATTTATTCCTACTGACACTTTCTTTCTGAATTCATAAAAATCACGAAGATAGTCTGGAATCAAATCAAAAATGTTAACCTCTAGGTTTTCCATCAAACTTAAAGTTTTTGATATTTATGTTCACAGTCTATATCCTCATAGAGATATTAATCATAATTTCTTCAATTTCATCAAAACATTCATCAATAGCATTATTAACTATTTCTTCAGATGATTCATTTTTAATTTAGATAGAGATTGTCGAAAAAATTTTTGTCAGCAGTTAAAATAATTTCAGCAGATACATTATTCCATGCAGATTATTGTTACCACTTTCTGCAAATTTAACTTAGAGATTCGATAAACATATTCGTCTTGAAAATATAAGAAATCGACTATTCAGTTTAAATAATTATCTTTGAAATTTTTAATGATTCTCATCAATGGTTGATGAAATTTCAAGAGAAAAAATTTTGAAACATCTAGGATTTCTTCATTTTCCGATTATTAATGGTTCGAATTTTTCTCCAGTGTAGCTAAATCATAGATGGAGAGTAACTCTATCTTTACTCCGTTTAAAGCCACGCGCTGATTCACCAGTTTGAATTTCTCTTACAATCCATTTTAAGCTTTAAAATTGTTTCTCAAAAAAAATAGTGAAATTTTTTAGAGTTCACGAAATTGGAACATTCTGTTCCTTAAACGCTAAAATATCCATGACTTTTTATCCAATCTGTTTTTATAGAGATACAAATATTTATCAACTATTTGAACTTGAATAAAGGAATCCTCTTTCGATAAATGGTATATATTTTTATATGAAAAATAGATCCCTTGCTTGTATTGTACATGATAGATAAGCTCTTTTCAGAATGTTCTTTTAAAGAGATGATCTGCAATCTTCAATTTTGTGACTTTTATGACAAAAAAATTAAATTTATTTTTAAAATCGGTTAAATAAAATCATTTAATTAAAAAAACTAGGGATTTTACATAATATATGGACGATCATAACTTTCCGAAGAGTTATCTTACTATTATTAACGCATATGCCCACATAGTGGATGGATCAATAAGATACCTAAAGAGATTGGCGACTTTTATGCTAATCTGTCTGGTGTTTATTCTGATTATGAAATTTGCACATTAATATTGATTGCCGGTGATCTTAATACAAAAGTTGGAAATCGAATCACTATAGAAGAATCATTCATTGGAAGACATGGAAGGGGAAAAAGGAACATTGCAGGAACCTTTTAGCTAGCTTTTGTCAAGCAATTAACCTATTCATTTGTAACACGGTCTTTATGCGCTCGGCAAGACACAAAACAACTGGTCAGGCAATAGAACAAAGTCTGACGGAAGCATTGCGAAAATCTACAATCAAATAGACTACATTATTTGCAGACAAAAAGACCGCAGTATTGTCACTAATGCTCGTGCTTATAGAGGGTTTATAATTGACAGCGATCACAAGATGGTTATTTCCAAAATGTCCTTAAAGAAACCTATGGGTTTGCAAGAAATGAAAAGAAAGTGCAATGGACACATGGAACTTCGGAGGAAGGGATACGTTATAGACCATCTAAAGAACAATACTATCCAGGGAGAGGAATTCAGAAAATACCTAAATGAGGATTGGAAGAAATATCAGTAGATTTGACACCGCAAATTGCGTGGATTTTGGTCAAACAGAAGATCATGATTGCTGCGGATATATATCTAAAAGAAGACTACGTAACTAATACACCCACTGAAGAAATAACCGGTTTGAAATTACTTTCTAATTAACAAAAGGTGATATGGATACAATGTCTAATAATTTTCTCGTCAAGAATTTTAAAAAACTCATTGATGTAAGTCAATTCACATGAATTTTTTTCTCCACAAATTGATTTGAAATTAAGTTCATGTCGCTTTTAAATCTGTCAAGCCAGCCGTTTGAAGCTTTGAAAGTATCAAATCCAATTTTTGAAGCCGTATGTAAGTATCAAATCCAATTTTGAAGCCGTATGTAAGTATCAAATCCAATTTTTGAAGCCGTATAATTTCTCACAATAAGGCATAAGATCCTCATCCTTGTTCAAGAAAAGGTACAATTGTTTTTTTTATTCGCGAAATTATGCCTTTACTAGTTTTGTATTTTTTACTATCTGTCTTTCAGATAATTTTTTTTTCAATATCAATTTAGTAATCGTTAATTTTGTTTCGTAGTTAATAACCATTCAAAACAAAAAATGTAGATAAACGTGTAAATTAAAATTATATATTTATTAATAAAATATAATTTTATTTACATATAATTTCATTCCCCACAATTTTATAGTGCCCCAAATTTCCATATTTTTTATCGATTTTCCATTTTACTCTGCCAAAATGTTGGCCAAAAAAAATGCCCCAAAATCCGAGGGTGCCTCACCCCTGGGGTCTGCCCAATTCGGGGTCGGACTGTATTATTATTATTACCCCCAGAATCACTGGGTCAAAGAGAAAGAAATAAAAGTTCTCATCTAACTAAGTGATCCAGACCGACAAAGGTGAGGACGAGTCCGGCGGGGTCAAGAATCTTGAACAGCTCTTCTCATAGGACATGGCATCGGCTCACAATTTCTGTATGATTGTAGATAATTCGATAGTATTTGGAATAGAGGGCAGCTCGGTAGAACAGCCTTTTTTAAGTTTCGTTGTAGTTCAATTAAAAAATTTTCAATAGGTTGGATATTGTGATCTGGTCCAATTAACCTTATGCAGTCTCCTCGATTGCAGATAACTTCAATGTGGAAGATCGTGACATTTGCATTGCCCATGAAGGACTTGCATACGTCATCGTTGGTCGGATAATTGTTTGTAAATCGTGGCAAGGATCCCAGTTTGATCTCTAAATGTTTTTGAGAGCACTTTTAAAATTCTCATTTTTTCAGAGCAGAAGTTACTCTGTTTTCAACATGCCGGATAAAGGTGAGTCCCTGATCAAAGGTTACTCCCAGAATCTTCAATGTTTTGCTAATAGAGATAGCTTCGTTCTTCATAAAGACTTTTGGTTCTATACAGAGCTGTCTCTTGTAGGTGGTAAACATTGTGACAAAGGACTTTGTTGCTGATGTGTCGAGTCTCCTGTCCGAAAGCCATAGTTCGAGCTTGTCAGCATTTGTTGAGCCAACTGAGTCGCTGATTGAATGTTTCTGTCCTTGGAGGCAAGAATGATATCGTCGGCATAGGAGAGGATTAGACAGTTTTCATTACAGGTTTGTGGCATGTCGTTTATGTAGAGATTGAAGAGTTGGGGTGATAGTGGGAGCCTTGAGGGACTCCATTTGGGAAATAGCGAGATCTTGATTTGATGTTGTTGCAGAGTACTTGTGCTCGTCTTCCATTTAGGAAGTTTCCAAGCCAAAGTTTCAGGTTCGGATGGATGTTGGTTTCATATATTTTCTTTGTTAGAGTTTCCTAGGGACTGAGTCGAACGCTTTTGTGATGTCCACGGATATAAGTACAGTCCTCTGATGGGGTTTGGGGGAGTTAAATCCTTCCGCAATGAATTGTGTGAGGGTTGTAAGGTGTGTTGTCGTCGAATGGTTGTCCCGGAATCCGTGCTGGGTCGGAGGTATTGAGATTGAGTCTTGTATTTTTTCCAAAACAAGCCTTTCAAGGATCCTTGAGACCGGACTTAGAATAGATATTGGGCGATAGGAAAATGGTTCGGTTGTAGGAAAAAAAGTCAAGTGGAAAAAAGGTCAAGCGGAAAAAAAGTCGTCTTTTTTAGTTTATATCGCATTTTTGTGATACTTCTAGCATCTTTTAATTTTTAAAAATTTTTTCAATACTTGACTTTTTTTCCGCTTGACTTTTTTTCCATTTTTGAAAATTTTTCCCTTATAAATTTTCGAAATTTAGCGCAAAACTGAAAAAAAGTCAAGTCCGTTAACGAAATTACGGACTTGCATTTTATAATTGTAGCTTCTTTGAATTTTATTGACTTCTTTGAATTTTATTGGCAGGAACTCAGTGGTGGGAGATATACGTTGACAATTGTTATTGATAGTCTTGGGAATCGTATTTTGGTAACCAAAAGTTCGAGATTTCCATATCCTTTAAGCATAGTGTAAGCACTGTTGGTTATGTCCTCAAACGGAATGCCGTTGCGAATAACTGTGAGAAGACCCCCACCAAGTTTGCCAATTCTGTCACGGCGAATTACTGTGAATCCCGGAAATACTGGTGTTGAATTCTTTGGAGAAAGTTTAGATTCTTGAACAGATCAATGTGATTTTCTTTCACAAATGTCTGAAGTTCGAGTATTTTGTTCTTGATTCCATTTATATTCAGTTGGACTATTCTGGCTGGTCCAGAGTTTGCTTCAACGTCCCCGCAGCGGCGCAGGCCTTTCTTATTGGTCCACCCGTGAAGATAGGGGAAAGTGTGGTTCTTTTTTTCAAATGCCACCACGTCGTCGGCGAGCCACATGACATTTTTGATTGACTGAAACCCTTAACTAAAAAACTTTACGTCGGATATTAAAGAACGAAACAATGACAAAAATAGATAAAATCGAAGGCTTAAAGACAATGCGAAGTTTTATGTAGTTGTCGACCAAATCAGAAAAATACCAAAGAAAACACTGACTTTACGAGATGAAGAAGAAAACATATTGCTAACCAACAAGAAATTGCAGAACTTAAAACGGACTATTTTGAAGCACAATTCGTATTAAAAATAGCAAAAAACTCACAATTAATACGGATCAGGGAAAATTAGACGAAGAAATAACTCTGGAAGAAGTGATGAATCAAGTTTCAAACCGAAAGACAATAAGAGTCCCAGTCCAGATGGCTTAAATGATGAATTTTTCAAATTTGGAACGCAAAAACTATACAAGATAATTGCCTGGATTCTAAACGAAACGTACAATAAAGGAGCACCTTGCCATTTGAGAAGGACTATTAATACCAATACAGAAACCAAACAAAAAAGCGGGAAAGTTGAGAACCTAAGACCAGTGGTCTAACCAACACATTAGCGGAAGATACTAGCAATATTACACTTCAAAGAACTCGTACCTGTCGGCTTATCAAGTGGCTTCACAAAGGAATCAACGTCAGATGTTATTTGGAGCCACAAATGGAGAAGTGCGACTGTTCAAAAATTTAAAATATCGACAACCATTCTTGAGATTGATATGTCAAAGCCTTTGATTCCGTCAACAGGAACAAGCTGCTGCAAATATTAGAGCACTTCTTGGAGGGCTCGACAATTAGGATGGTCAGGACTGAGAAAGCTTTATCGAGGACATTTGAAACGACAATTTTTACCCCTTAAAAATATCCATTATCCCTGATTTTGTTTATTATTTATCTGGAGGCAGCTCTACAAGACTTGAAGCTTCATATCGGAGAAGGAACGTGTATAATAGCATATGCAGATGATGTGGACTTTATTTCGAATAACAATGAAGAGATAATTGCACTTTTGGAGAAAATACCTGATAAATGGCTGAATGGTCACTAAAAGTAAGCACAAACAAAACCGAAATCACGGAGCTAAAAAGAAATGAGAAAAGGACCGAGGACCACTGGCGCAGATAAAAAAACTAGGATCTTATCTCGGTGACACCGAAGATATAACACGAAGGAAGACACTAACTAAAGTCGCTTTCAACAAAATGAAGAAAACCTGGCTTCTGCACAAAGGGCTTGACCCTAAAACTCGAATGAAACAATAAAATGCTTTAGTGAGTCCAATCCTATTATATAATGCCAATACATGGGCATGTTATTATTATTATTTAAAGCACTCCGAGAAGTCATAAAATTAATCAAGCTCCCTTGTGCCGTATTTCTAGCCATCCTCTCTATCAGCCTTTTCCAGGACCTCTACTTCGTGCCAGTTCCCTTAAGGTATCTAGGTCGTCTGCGGAAGTGAGCTTCAGTCCCACAGCCGACAGGTCTCCATTCAAAATAGTTGGGAGTGTGACTCTTGGTCTTCCACGGAAACCGGCTCCCGTATGCATTAGGTAGTTTTCCATGGCGATATTCGCGGGTACTTGAGCATTTAGACGTAAGATATGTCCAAAGAGACTCCATCTTGATCTGAAGATCTCCTCGGATAGTATACCAGAATTGCACTTCGAGTAGAGGTCATTGTTTGAGATCTTCTTAGGCCACTTGATCTTGATTACTGATTTCAATTGTGTCCTGTGGAAAGCGTCAAGACGGTCCATCTCTTGTTTAGAGATTCCCCAAGTGCCTGAATTGTAGGTCAGGACGGGGATGACAAAAGCCTTATATATTCTGAGTTTGGTGTTTAATCCCATCCTCTTCTTATGACCCCACATATTCGATACTTTCTTTAGTGCACACATTGCGAGGATTTTCCTCCGAGAAACATCTTCTGAGTCCCCGAGAAGCGAACCCACCTTCTTTTGCTTTCTCCAAGACTCGTCCGATCTTCGATCATTGCGTGTAAGTGTTGTGAACTCTGTTTTATCGGTGTTAACGGTTAAGAACCATTTCGAGAATACGTGTGGAAGAACGTTAAGCATGTGTTGAAGTACTTGAATATCCTCAGAAACAAAGTCCAGGTCGTCCGCGTAGATTATCTCGTTATAATTGTTGCCAACCAGGGGTCTGAACTCTCTTAGTGCGGCCTCAAGGTAGACAATAAAGAGGACCGGGGATAGTGAGTCCCCCTGTGGAACTCCACGTGAGGTCGAAAAAAAGTTAGAGGTAGAGTCACCAATTTTGACGGCAAGTTGAGTGTTCCGCATGAGTAAGTGTATTATTTTGACATCGTCAGGCAGTAGAAAACTCTCCAACACTTCCATAAGTTTTCCACGGTCCACCGAGTCGAACGCACGGGACATGTCGATACCAAGTATCTCAATAGATTTTTTGTATTTTTGGCACAGGGCACAATACCACCTGTGCCCCCATACCACGTCAGCCGTGGACCTGCCCGTCCGGAATCCACTTTGGCCGTCCGAAAGAAATATGTTCACCCTCTCCTTTATTCGGTTTAAAGCAATGAGGGATAATGTTTTTCGTATGGAGGTTAGGAGTATAATAGGTCTGAAGTTGTGAGGGGGGCCTTTACTTTTTCCCGGTTTTTGTAGTGGAATTAGCCACCCTTTTCCCAGTTCCAGTTCATCTGCACCCTCGAGAGACCGGTTGAAAATGTTAGTAATCATTTCAATTAGCTCCTCCGGGCCGTATTGTAAAAGTTCTGCAGTAATGAAGTCTGGTCCGGCAGATCTTCCGGAATTTAATTTTTTAATAGCTTGTTGAGTTTCGGATATGGTAATAGGGCTAGTTAGAGTGTACTTGTAAGACTTCCGAGATTTCATTGCTTGGTCAGCCGCGTCCTGTTTGTGAACATAAGGTCAAAAACATGGGCATGTACAAGGCAAAAACTCGAAAAGTTGAATTCTTTCCACAAAAATCATCTCCGAGCACTCCTTTCATCTCGGAGCTTTTTCAAAATGCCGTCCGAAATCTTATACAAGAGAAAAGGAACTGAGCCAATATCATGTGGTATTACTGATTCAAGATGGAGGCTGTTTGGACACATACTCCGCCACGATATGGGGACCCTGCCAACATAGCAATGGAGGAGTATTTTATCTTAGAGGCTTCGGTTTTCTGCGGCCGGCCGAGGACAACATTGCCGGTAATCTTAGATAGAGATCTCAAGAGGATTGGGAAGTGTCTTAAAAATGGGGAAGATCTAGATATGCTACGGAACATATCAACGGATCGAAAAAGATGGGCGATGTTAATTAGATTGTTAACTTTTGTGTTGCACATCCTTTGTCATGATCTTGCTTTTGCGTACATGCCTATAATAATAATGTGGCCTTATGTGGTACAACAATTCGACAAATTTTGGAAACGCCCAGGGGTACCTAATTCCCACCCGGATAGGACCATTAGACCTTCTCCTCCTGAAGTCATCGTCGATCCCCGGAGGAATTCCTCAGACCACTGTGGAGAAAGAAAATTTGCTGCTCTCCAATGTGGAGAACATCAATGGGATTAAAAACAAGACCAAAAAACTCCGTTCAATCCTCACAAATCAGAAGATCAACGTGGCTATGATTCAAGAAACTAAACTCTGCATGAATGATCCTACTCCTTTATTCTCCGGCTACAAGTCTATTATAATGGACAGGAAACATAGAAAAGGCGAAGGCCTAATCACTCTATTCAGGAAGAATCTGAAATGCAAGGAAATCACTTCAGAAGTGAAACAGTGCATTGGGGATTATGAGGTTACTGAAGTAATTATCTCATTGGGTACAACAAATGGAATGTCGATGTCTTATAAACATCTACGTTCATTCCTAGCTCTCATCCCCATAGGCTATGATATTCCAAATCTTTCAAAATTGACTACCTTCGATTAGTTCATCATCTACGGGGACCTGAATGTTAAGCATCCATTTTGGTTGTCTTCTCAACTCGCAGGCAAAAGAGGGAAATTACTACTTTCGCAAACATTTTGAACGATCTACCAAAAAAAAACACACCATTCAGAGAAACGGATCAGCTTACTTCACCTGACGTAACTCTCCGTTCTGCTTCACTTGCATCGAAGATTGCATGGTCAGTCTTATGCGAAACGAGAAGTGACCACAACCCAATTGTGATGAAGATCAAGAGAGAGACCAGTGTCAAGAAAATTCAAAGAAGCTACAATTATAAAAATGCTGACTGGGAAATGTACCAATTTATCACGGACAAGCTACTACAGGACTGTTACCTTGATAGTTTTCCTTCGTTGGACAAAGCGATCATAAGAGCAAGATCATACTCCATACCAAAATATTCACTAGATTCATATGGGAAGACGGTTTTGATTAAGAAAATCTTCTCAAAAAATCCAATCGGATTACAGCAAATAAGAAACTCCGGCTTAGAGCTTTAAACAACGAAATAAAGGCAAAACAACTAAAATCCTAGAGAGCGAGGTGGAACCGATTATTTACAAAACTGGATCAAAATAGTTCCACCGGAGATTAATGGAAAGAAATTCGGAATGTGGCAACGGGTGATGAGGTATCATCTTTTGAAGACTACACTCAGAGAGATGTCAATAGGATGATAAAATTCTACTTCAAGATATCATTAAAAGATTACAAAAAGTCGGATGGGCCACCGTTATCACAAAAGATGCTTAAAAGGATGTCAGACACTATCTACTTCTCGGAGAAGGAAGTGAGGGAATCATTACTTTTCTCCAGAACAGCTTATTCCCACGGCCCGGATAACATCCCGATGATCCTGTTAAAGAAAATTGGAGATGGAGGAATCGCCTTCCTTGCTGCCATCTTCAACTTTTAAGGTTAATCAAAACGTACTACCATCAATTTGGAAGCAGGCGTACATTCGCCCTATTCTCAGGGAAACCAAAGGGGACCCAGCGTAATTTAGACCTGTGTCCCTACTCTGCTCAATATCAAAATCCTGAAAAAATATTCAATCGGAGATCCCAAGAAAACTCAAACTCTGGATTACCAACTTTTCTGAGTGGACGAGAGGACGTGTATCTCGGAGGCCTGAAATTCGTTTCATGTCTACTTCCTAACGGAATTCCACAAGGATCCCCGTTATCTCCAGCATTATTTAACTTATTTTTGTTCGACTCCGGAATCCGAAAACGATGTTCTTCTCTCTATACAGATGATATTGTTTTGGCTTCAAGAGACCGGAATATTCAGAATGCCACAGAGAGGATCCAAAATAACTTGGATTGTCTAAACGTTTGGATAATAGAAAACCGGCTTAGGATGAGTGCACAAAAGTCAATCACTTCCCTTTTCACCTCGGACAAAAGATTGGGAAGAAGGACAGTAACCTTGAAGGTAGACAAAGACGATATTTCCCTTTCAACAGATGTCAGAGGATATTGGGAGCAAATAGATGTGCTAAATTTACTTGATTTTTTCATACTTATGGTAGAAAATTTATAGAGCGCCCCAAAACAGAGTTTTCCCAAAAATAGAGGAGCTCCACTTCGGAGGTGCGCCCCAAATAAAGGTGAGTTGTAAAGGCTGACTCTTGTATCCACATCGAGCCCTTTACCGGCTAACCAAGGTTTTCTTGATTCCATCAGTTTTCTCAGGCAGGTTCGATTCTGGTTGCTAAAAATATCCTGGAGCTTCCTACCTACTCTAATTGTCGTAGATAACCCTTGTGGTATTTTGTTGCAATATTTTTCCCACATAATTACTATTAAAATAACGAGTACTTTAGTAACCAGCCAACTGCCCTATCTCGTTTGCAAAAAAGTCATAAAGCTTATACAGGGTTGGCATGCAGATTATCGGTCGATAATCAATCGAACTTTACATTAAATGTTTTAAATAAATTATTAGGCACGATTGCCAATTTTAATATACACTACAGCTCTTAGGCCCGATAATCCTTTGGTAAAGCTGACCATTCTATTGGGATTAGAAATCCTGCTCCTGTTGCAGTTGTGTAATGGAACGTTCCTTTATGAGTGGAATA
This sequence comes from Dicyema japonicum, assembly GCA_011109175.1. Lineage (NCBI taxonomy): Eukaryota > Metazoa > Dicyemida > Rhombozoa > Dicyemidae > Dicyema > Dicyema japonicum. The sequence continues at coordinate 611,258 of RDEW01000002.1, forward strand.
TTGGGAATTGAAAAGTTTTCTACTGGGAAACTTTCGGGAAAGCTAACGATCCACGGTTTGTAAAAAAGGAGTCGAATTACTATTAGTGAAAGTCGTAATGTTTGAAAGACGAGAAGCTCAGCTCAATCTCTTGTTAGATTGGGGGTAAATATTGGTATTTTTGTCATATGTGCCGAGTGGAATAGGAAACCAGAGATCTAATGTTACAGATGCAAAATAATTCAGACACATAACTCGTCTGTGTAAGAATCCAGCTAAGTGATTGCTGTGTTCGGGTCCCCACTCTAAGGCAGAATTTATAGTTTGTGTGACTGAAGTAAAAAAAATGTGTGAACAGTGGTACTATGGATCATTTATTAAATGATTGGGGTTTCTCAGTGGGCAATCGAAGCCAGAAGACTTAAAGAAAAAAAAATTTATGAAAAAGTTATTAAAATTGTCCCTGAAAAGAGAATTACAAAAATGGTGAAATAAGTCCCGGTCAGAATATACTGTCTGGAAGAGGAAAAGTTGATAGAGAAATGGTTGAAATTAGCATACAGACAAGTGGGTTAATGAGTAGTGCGTCTGATTATATTGTTAATAGTGATAGAAATTCTTTTGTTAATGTCTGTAATCGGTTGGAGAACAGAATAAAGATTCAGAACCAAATTATATTTGATATGATGACGCCCTTAAAAATAAGAGGTTAAGAAAACAAGAAAGATACCAAATTATATTTGATATGGTGACGCCCTTAAAATAAGAGATTAACCGCCTGTTAAGTCTGAAGTAACCAGGATCAGTAATGAAACGATGTGGGCATCACCCTTCTTAACCGACTTACGATGTCTCTGTCCCTTTTGCAACATCTAAAAGTTACAACAAATCACCTATTTGAATGTCACAATTAGCAAAACGTTCATCACCAATGCAGGACTGACCAATCTATCGAGTGACTGGCATCTGCTGCGTCCTATTTAGTAGCTGCTGGCCTCCTACAAGTTTTTAGGCCGGGGTTACTTAACTAACTAAAGCAGAGAACAGAATAATAAATTAATTCACTGAGGACAAATTAGATTGTTAATGAGAATCTAATATTTTATAATGACTGACTATTAGTTATTTTATTTAAGAAATCTATAAACTAATGTTAGTAATGTTAGTTTATCAATTAGCAGACGTCGCAACTCTTTCTGCATCTGTGCATCCATGAGTTTGAACACTTTTTCCCTTGAACTGATTTACAATAATCTGCATAGTTCTCGCATACTTCAATTTATTTTGCTAATTACCATCACAACTTCCACACGTCTTTTTGCATGTCATTAATCTTGCCACGTGGTCAGAGTTGCAGTCAATTTTCCCGCAGTATTCAGCAGTTGCATAGTCAGTGCATTCTAAAATATGCCATTAATCCACCATGGACATCTCCCCATTATCAGTCCGGCACAATTCGTTACAACTTTTTTTACAGTACTTACGAACACTTTCTTCAATTTTGCAATGTCCCATTACTGCCCAATTATGACATGAAGAGTGGTCATCATTACATTCTATATTATAAATACGTTATTTACTTAAATCGTAATATCGTCGATTTTATTTTCGGCGTTGTATCTTCTACATTCTTTTCTTCATCGTCACCTAGCGTTTCATTAAAGCTTACTTCATCTTGGTCCTCATTCGCGCCCAAATCATCATCGTCTTCTGCGTTTAGTTCATCATCTTAATCGTCATCTATTTTAGAGTCTTAACTACCTTCTTCACCGCTTTTCAAACTTCAGATTCTTCACTCCCTTCTCCTGGTACATCATCATATTCAATATCATCCTCCAATTCATCAGGAATACCTTTACAATTTAGTAATAAACCTACTTTTTTGCATATCCAACATTGAATAATGCCTAAAACAATAAGTAACAACTACCAGTAATATAAAAGCAGTAATCATCAGTACTTCAATAACAAATAATACTATATATCACAAATATACCACATGTTATTCATTGGTTAATTATAAACAAATGGTGTATACAATTGTAACAGGTATTAATCAAACTTTTTTTAATATAACTAATGTTACACAAAAATGATCAATTGCTCTCCTCCATTCCTATAACTGCAAAGACTAGATGTTTTTCCCCATTTATATTTTCTTGATGGACTTGTCTGATATTGTAAGATCCTTTTGTGTGACATGGACCTTAATATATTTAACTATAACTTTTTTCTCTATTAAACTATTAAATTAACATCACGTTAAAATAAATCGGTTTGTATTTTTTAAAAAAATACTAAATTAATGTCGATTAATCAAAATTTACATGTTTATTATTATTACCCCCAGGATCATGGGTCGAAGAGAAAGAAATAAAAGTTCTTCTCTAAGTGATCCCAGACCGACAAGGAGAAGACGAGTCTGGCGGGATCGAGAATCCTACAGCTCTTCTCATTGGACATGACATCGGCTCAAAGTTTCTGTATGATTGTAGATATTTTGATAGTGTATGGAATAGATGGCAGCTCGGTAAACTAGCTTTCTTTAAGAGCTTCCGTTGTAATTCGATTAAGAAATTTTCAATGGGCTAGATTTTGTGTTCTGTCCAATTAACCTTATTGCAGTCTCCTCGATTGCCGATAGTTTCAATGAAAGGATCGTGAAATCTGCATTATTACAAATGAAAGTACAGCTAAACAGGTTCAAATTAAATGGTTATTAAATGATGTTTATTTGATTTGTTATTTAATGTAAGTTCCCATTTATTAAGTTATTGTAGCATAATATATCTCGATTCTTCGTCACAAACTTATTCAGACACTTGACTTGAAGTAGTACAGCTGGTCTTTGAGATATTATTGAACCCTGAAGAGTCTGACAAAATTAAGACTATTTTAGTTGAAATTCAACCCTGTCATATTACAGCTATTCCAGTTTCTTAACTTTGTGATTTTTTAATAGAAAATTTTTATAATTCTAGTTTTATCCCTTTGATATAGATAACATAAGCACTAATTAAATGTATTTAGTTCACACATGTATAGAAACAAGTTCTTCAAGAACACAGTTAATCCAGAATCATAAGAAGGATAGAAAACATTTAGTAATTGTAGTTTTAAAAACCTATATGAAGAATGCCTAAACATGCTTGAGCTACGGCGTATCATAGCTGTGGAAATCCGGTCCCCACCCCTTTTACGATGTAAGCACTTATTTGACTAACGGATACAGCAAAAGCGATATTTTCATCTTGGCAAAAATCATAAAATATAGAGTAAAGCGACCTTCTCCTGATACTATCCATCAGGGATAGTCCTTGATAGAGCTAAGGCTTACTCTGGTAGGTCATCTTGTACTTGAAAATAAGGAATCCTACAATTGTGGCATAGGCGTTTTTTATCCGTAGGATTCCATCGTGTCTGAGACAAATGCTGGATTTTCTTTCCAAATCAGCCAGGAATTGAATACAACATACATTCACTTTTATGAGAAATTGAAACAAATCCTTTCCCAAAATTAACAAAATTAATATAAAATCTTTGTTAGAAGGCTTTAAATGTAATTTATACTCTGTTAAAATACGCCAATTTCAACATCAATAGAGTCTAATTCAGTGCTTCCTGATTCGTTTTGAGTTCGCACCCCAAAAAAATTTTAACAACCAACCCCGCACACCCGATTTTAAATCAACAGAATTCGAATTTTATCAAAAAAATTAATTAGGCTCCTTGAGACTTTTCCTGTCTTTTAGTTTTAATTAATTCTTCGAAACGTAGTTTTTTTGTTTGCTAATTCAATTCGTTTCAGGGTTAAGAGCGTTTCAGTACTTATTATATATGGCCTATACAGACACGTCTTATTTTCCGGAAAGAAAATTGGCTATCCATCTTTTCAAAGCCGGCTGAATGGTGGTGTCAAAAACCTTTCTCGTGAGTAATGTTCTCGGAACAGAATCGAACGCCTTCTGGATGTCCAGGGAGACCAATATTGTCCGTAGATTCGAGTTTTTTATTTCTAACATTGAATAAGAAATTACTAAAAAATATAAATGTATTTAAATTCTCTTGTTATACATTTTATTTGATGATCATTTGCATATATGTAAAAGTAATTATGATTTCTAAAATAATTTCTCGCACTCCTAGGGGGTGAATATAGTAATTATAGAGGGACAAGTCAGGCTCGTTGATTGCTTTAAATAGATTTGCAGCATTGAGCTTCGTATCCACCAATCTCACGGTCATAATTTTCACGTTTTTCGCGATCGTTCTCAAAACATCCTGCTTCATGACGTTGCTGGCGCAATCTTATAAAACTCCGAGGTAGCGATATCCTTCATGTCCATCCAGAAATTTTACAGCCTTCATACACTCCAGATTATTGGTTGAGCTGGTGACGACGCCTCTATTGCACTATGTTTTATTCGTATTCCTTACCGACTTCTCCGTTCACTTTGGGATCTTTTAATTGCAGAAGACTTAAACAACCTTACAAGAAACACCAACTGACATGCGATCTAACAAAATATGACATCTCTGTCTGCTGTCTACAAGAGACAAAAACGACCGTACAATGAACAAACTGTTTGCAGATCCACCTTTTTACCCTCCCACCGGTCTGCCAACATATAGTTTCGGATTTTCATTCCATCAGGATCTGATTTGCTGTGTTACAATAGTGTTGGCAGTATCTGACATTATAATGGAAATGGCGGACACCTGGACTACTAGAGAACTAGCGCGCAACGGAAGATCATGTCGGAGCTGACAGAGAGGATGATTCGGAATACGGCACAAGGGAAACTTAACTAATTTTATGTTTTCTCGGGAGTGTTTTTTAATAATAATAATAAACTCCAGATTAGTGGCAGACTAATTCCTCCTAAGACGGACCACACTGAAATATTCATTTTTTTATTTAACCCCAAGACCACAAGGAAAGATAGGTAAAAACTAACTAATTAGGTGATCCCAGCCTCCAACAACATCCGAACTCTCTTCATTTGGTCTTCTGATGATCCAACCGCATTCCAGAAGCGCTTCTCTTCATTCTGCAAAGGAATTCAATCGGCGTGCACTTTTTTATTACTGACGAAATTCCTCTGCATGGCCATCTTTTTCCTTGAGTCGGTTTCCCAGTTTTGCAGAAACGTAGAAACCCTGGCCATTTTCAACGTTGCCTCATCAGAAACGAGGCCGCCAATGGGGATGTCCGTGTATGCATAATTTTCCGCCTGAGGAGTTCAAACGGTCCACCCTCGAAGAGGGAATCGCAAATCTCCAGGCGGAAGCAGGTATATTCAATGGTAGGTACGATGACTTGTTGATAGACTTGCTGACGCAAGCAGCAGGGGAAAGGGCTCTTCTTTAGCTTCGCATTCTAAATGTTCCATTTCCGAAGACCCTTAGCAAGCACCTCCTCCACGTGACTCGAGAGCGTCAACAGAGAGTCGAAAACTACACCAAGGATCTTCTGGGTCCGCGTAGAAGGATGGGAATGTTTCCGAGGGATCTCTCAAGCCCACCTTTAAACCTTCTGTCCGTAGTAATAACGTGAACTGAGACTTGGATACTGATACACATAACATATATGCAGATAGCCAGTCACAAATTCGGTTTAGGTGTGTCTGAACAGTTGCTACAGCCATGGAAGGAGATTTATCTTTTGCAGCGATAATTAGGTCGTCCTCATAGGATAAAAACATAGTGTCCTGGTCATTGATAGTAGGTAGGTGATGTAGAAATAGTTGAAAAGAGAGGAGATAAAGGGGAGCCTTGGGACCCATTGGGAGTAGTCTTGATTTTGAAGTGGTTTTGTCAACCCGGACCCTTCCGCGTCGTCCAGTTAAGAAGTTTTCCAGCCATAGCTTGATGTTTAAGTGGTAAGTTCGAATTAAAAATCTTGTGCGTTAGAAGTTTCCTCGGAACAGAATCAAAGGCCTTCTGTATGTCGATGGATACTAAGGATGTCCGTAAGTGTGTTCTCATGTTGAAGCCGTCAGTAATAAACTGGGAAATAGAACTCAAATGAGTCGTTGTAAACGGTCTGCCCTGAAACCATGTTGAAACTCTCGTAGACGTAGAACAGGAGAAATGCGCACTAACACAAGCTTTTCCAGTACTTTTGATAAAACACAAGTTATTAGATGGGGCGATAAAGAGAGGGAACGTCTTTTGGTTTTCTAGGCTTTAGAATTGGCGTAATTAGGGAGTTTTTCCATATTTTAGGTAGCGTATGGTAGTTTATAGAGTCGTTGTACAATCTTGATAGTATGCCCCGTGCCTGAGGTCCAAGGTGTTTGAGGTAAATAGTGCAAATACCGTCGGGACCACAAGCAAGAGTGGGACGTAGCAATTTAATAGCCTTGTTAATATCATGGGGTGAAGAAAATGGAATACGGTTCTTGCTGCAGCCGGCGCCGTTCAACATTTGTAGAACGAGAAAAATCTTTATGGCTATCGATACGTAGTACTTCATAATCTTGTTTGCGTGCGGGTTCTGAAGCGTTGCAGGTAACGGCCTCGGTTCCGTAGTCCTCCTCATTGATAAGGCTATTGATCCTTCTTAGCGTTTTCCAAAATGTGACACAAGTTTTGTGACATTGTCGTCTAACTAGGGGCTCCATTTGAGTCTGTTGTTAGTTCGGATAAGTTCAGATAATTTGTATTCAGTGAACGTATGGAGTAGAAGAGTTATTGGTCAGCGTCCTTTTTTCTTCAGCGCATCTCGCTTCTTGATGAGTGACACTATTTGAGATGATAATCTTTGATTGAACTTCTTGTAAGAGGCGACAGGTATAAATAGTTTATCAGCTTTCAAGAATGATAGCAGACAGAATCTTGGGCCGTCTTTCTACTGTACAATTAGCCATAGTAAAGTCAAGGAACTATTGTCCACATACGCCCTGAAACCTTGCCAGTCAGCTTTCAAGTAATTTTTGAACTTTGTAGAACAACACGGTGAACAAATAGGCCTTCTAGTCTCAACACAATGGGGTTATGGTCGCTTGAGAAACCATAACGAACATTCCAAGAAATACATCCAGCCATAGAAGGAGAGCAGAGGTAAAGGTCCGGGGATGTTGGACTATCCTTCGGAGAATTTTCTCGTAGCGTCATGTGGTTCACCTTTTGTGGTGGCGCTCAGTGTAATAATACGGAGTGCGGAAAAAAGTCAAGCGGGTCGGAAAAAAAAGTCAATAGTCTTTTTTTAGTTTATATCGCATTTTTGTAATACTACTAGCATCTTTTAATTTTTAAAATTTTTCAATACTTGACTTTTTTCCGCTTGACTTTTTTTCCATTTTTGAAAATTTTTCCCTTATAAATTTTCGAAATTTAGCGCAAAACGGAAAAAAAGTCAAGTCCGCTAACGAAATCACGGACTTGACTTTTTTTCCGCTTTGGTATAATCGCTTTGACTAAATCAATTTAAGAATTTCAAGGTAATAATAAAATTTATTTATTATCAAATGAATAAAAATTAAATTAAGGCATCTGAATGGCCATGCTATTTCCCCTAACAATAGCCAACGAGATACGTTCTCGGAACCAACCAGTCTCTCGCGGATCCTTGGTCAAAGCTTGAATCATGGAGCCGATCTTACGAACCAACTCATCTGCTTGGGGACCAAGGATTCCTAATATAATAAAATTGACTTAACTTTTTTCGCTTTGGTTTAATCTTTTTGACTTGATTTTTCGCTTTGGTTTAATCTTTTTGACTTAATCAATATACGGATTTTAAGGTTATAATTAGGCGTATTTTAAATATTATGCATGCCGCAAAAATAAGTGACAAAATGGAGATAATATCATCTAACAAAGGAGGATAGAAAATTTTTTTAAGGGTTTATGCATACAAGGCACTCGGTGACAAAAAATTATATAATTTTTAAATGTGTGAAAAATCTTCACAAGGATGCAGAGGAAGCCTAAGAACAGATCATAATTTTGAATTTCCCAAAGAAGGAATTTCTCACAATCACGAATTTGACGAAAGTCAAATAAAACTGATGAAATTGTGCAACGAAGCAAAACTTATTGCTAAAACGAGTCAAGAAAATCCCTTACAAATTTATTCAAAGGTTGTGTCTCAATGTGAAACAGCAACCAGAATTATTCTCCCTTCTGCAGATTCTTTCAAGCGAACACTAAGGAATCAACGCTTGTCTCTACCTATTCCAAAAAATATTTTCGATCTCGGAGATATTCCATCCTCTTTAACTTTAACTCTTGGTCCAGATTCAGAAAATTTTTTAATTTATGATAATCATAGAAGAACCGATAGAATATTAATATTCAGCACCAAAACTAATTTAACGTTATTGGCGAATTCAAAATCATGGTATATGGATGGAAATTTCTTTATGGCACCATGTATCTACAAGCAAATCTATTTTATCAGGATTCAGTTCAATGCCAGTGCAATTACAGTTATTTATGGAATATTACCTTCTAAATCACGAAAGATTTACGAAGAATTTTTTGAGGCTATTCAAAATGCAATTCATAATTTGAATTTGGAATTTTGTCTTGAAACTATTATGGCAGACTTTGAAGATTCGGTATTTCGAGCTGTCCTTGCAGTATTTGGGAGACGAATACATATTAGAGGATGTTATTATCATCTAAGACAGTCAACCTGGAGAAAAATTCAAGAATTGCATCTAGTAAAACAATATAAAGAAAATATTAATTTTAACATTTTTTGCGCAATGATAGACGCTCTTGCGTTTTTACCCATTCAAGATATGGAAGAAGGAATAGAATTCCTAATGAATAATATGCCAGAAAATGTTCCAGATTCAAAATATATATTAGATTATTTTGATAGAACATATGTTCGCGGTTATTATCGTTGCTTAAATGATCGAGAAAACCCTTAGCTGTTAGAATACAGCACATTGCTCCATTGTTTCCTCCAAATTTATGGAATGTGTATGAAGCTACACTCAATAATAAACAAAGAACAAATAACTATTGTGAAGGGTGGAACAATAAATTATACAATTTGACGGGATATCGTCATCCATCGATATGGAATATTATATCGTCATTCCAAAAAGAAGAAAAAATGACGAAAACTATTATTGACCAGGATTCCTTTGGAAAAAGAATTTCAACAAGAACAAATAAAAAAACGATTGATAGACAAAAAAGGCTTTTAAATATATGTCTGGATCGCCAGGACGGAAAAAAACAGTAGGAGAAGCCCTAAAAGCAATTGCATGGAATATTAAATATTCTTTTGATTCACATTAAATAATCCCTTGATTCACGTTAAATAAAAATCATATGTTTATAACATTTTAAAAAATTTTAAAAGTAGAAAAAATCTGTTTTATTTTTAGAATTTATTTCCACCACGTGTAGTTTTAGTTGTGGCGGGACATTTTAATTCATTAACATTAGCCAAAATTAACTATTTAAATAATTTGTTATTCTAAACTCGCTTACTTTAAAATGAAACGATCATGAATAAAAATCTTAATTTATAAACGGAAAAAAAGTCAAGTCCGTAATTTCGTTAACGGACTTGACTTTTTTTCCGTTTTGCGCTAAATTTCGAAAATTTATAAGGGAAAAATTTTCAAAAATGGAAAAAAAGTCAAGCGGAAAAAAAGTCAAGTATTGAAAAAATTTTTAAAAATTAAAAGATGCTAGTAGTATCACAAAAATGCGATATAAACTAAAAAAAGACAACTTGACTTTTTTTCCGCTTGACTTTTTTCCACTTGACTTTTTTTCCACTTGACTTTTTTTCCTACAACCAACTATTATGGCAAGGCGATAAGTGCTGTAATAATAATAATAATAAAACAATCAAAATAATCTAGCTGATAGAATGGAATGGCTGTTTCCCNTATCATTCTAAACAAATGGTTACCGGCTTCTTTTCGAAGGAAAAACGAAATTTTTAATTTCGTCCAATAAATTATTTTATTGACATAATACGATGTTTGAACTCTAATTAAATGACTTGTAATTTTTATCCATAAATTTCTTTTATGTTTAATATTAAATATTATTACTACAGTACGACCCCGGTTGGCAGACCCCAGGGGTTCCACCCTCGGTTTTTGGCAGTTTTTGAAAATAGTCAATTTTCATTATTTTTCATGCCTGTCGTTAGAAAAGCTACTACAAAGAAGAATACTAAAATCAAAAAGACTAACTATGGAGAGGTCTTAAAGGAGAATTATATTGAAAACGATGAGACTACCTCTGGAGGGGTTTTAAAGAATAGCTGTATTGAAAATGTTAAGGATTTGTCTCTGAAGCCTCCTTTTGAATACTCTGGGAATGCTTTTATACAAATCACTGTTATGTCAAATATGGGAGCCATCAAAATCTCCTACTTACTGTACTCGTTCGACCCAACAGGGTCTATCAGATTGCTCCAGTATATTCCGCCTCGAATTCACGAAGGAGGAGGACAAAAGAAACTTTTGTAAACATGTGAATGCCACTTCACCTTTTGGTTATGGAAACCATTGTTTCAGTGAAATCCGAGTGAAACCGTCCGAAATTGTGTTGAAGAACTTGCCATTTTGGGTTGATGAATACGACCTTCATGAATTTGTCAAGGAAATAGCTCCCTCTACTACAAGCATATGCCGTTTCTACAAGGGAGATAGGAGACTCCCTCTTGCAAAGGATCTAATTGGATCAAGGACGGAGGCTACATCGCTTGTCCGTATTGGTTTCAACATTACCCACGTGCCAATTACATGTGAATGGTACAGAATAGGCCTACCAAGGTGTTTGAACTGCCAACTCTATGGACACATATCCTCCTTCTGTAAGGAGAAGACAAGATGTCTCCGTTTGAATATGACTGACTGCGTGTTGAGAAACTCCTGGGAACTCATTGAATTGCATAAATTATGGCTTGTCATCACATTGTGCCAGATATGGTGGATGTCCAGCCGCCAAAAGTCTGAGCAGAGGAGATCAATGAAAACTAGGCGATATTGGGAGAACGAGGACAGCAAAGACAGTTATGTCAAAGTCGGCACCTAAAATTCGTCGAAAACTGAACGATGTCTCACCCAATCTATCAGAGAAGATACACGCTGAAATATCGGAGATTATGTCGCGGTTAAACTATTTGTGCTCGATTGCACATGTGGATTTAATGGAAACGGTGACCTTGGCTTTGAAGAAGCAAGGTCACCTAAATGTTTGAAACAAGGACTAAAAATAGTGCTAGTGAATGCCCGATCCCTAGGGAAAAGGCATAATGAACTACCACTACTTGCAAGGGCCTCCAAGATCGACATTTTGGTGGTCAATGAGACTAAATTAAAGAAAGCGAAGAGTAATATAATGACTGGATACAATTCTGTGGACATTTTATGGAAGGCTGGAGCAGTTGCTGGTACGGCAACGTCTATTTTCTACCGGGACTGCCTCCGAGTTCTTAATCCAAAAGTCGTTTGTGATGTAATGTGTGAATTTGTAACCATGGATGTTTGTTGCGACTGAGTATGGATTAGTGTTGGAGGTCTATACTCCAAGAATCTTAAGACTTGTTCTACAGATATCACTGAGTTCTACAACAAGAATCCCTATACTATCTTAATTGGGGATCTTAATTCGAAGAACACTAGTTATGGTTGTAGCAAGACAAATCAGGATGGACGACGTTTAGAATTATTGTCTGATTCATGTGGCTTTGTGATCCTTACGTCGGATGACCCAAATCATTTTTCTTATCATGGTGGCGACAAACTCGGCGTATTCCTAGTATCGCCAGCTCTATCTGTGTATGTGGGAAAGCCAAAAACTCTATGGGATATCGGGAGTGACCATATTCCACAAGAATTAGTTATACTTTGAGACCATGGAAGATGTCTTCTTGAGGTTCAACATATCTAACTTGGATTGGGCCCACTATAGGGTCTTCATATCCAATAATTTGTGTGTTCTACCGAGAGAGTTTTCAACCATAGAAGGTATCAATGCTGCAAGTAGAGAATTAACAAATCTACTGCAGTCATATCTTCATCTGTATTCACGAAGGGTTTTCTCAAAAAAATCATTATTTTGTGTCGCCAATTATTATGAGGCTTATTCGGGAGAGGAATCGCCTAAGGGCAAAGCAAAGACGTTGTGCTGACAAAATAGACGGGGAATTCATATCAGCCAGAATCAGGATGATGAAGGAAGCAATCAGCAATATATGGAAGGAGGAGACTGACCGTATATGGAGGGCTGAGGCTGCAAAAATTGATATGAAGAATCCCTCTTTTTGGAAATGCTATCAGAAGATAATGTGTCCGAAGTCGGGTGCAGAAAAAATTATACTGGATAAACCAGACGGGGGAGTATGCATAACGGAGGAAACACCTTCGATATTCAGGGATCAGCTCCAAAAAATTCAGGGTGTGGATCCGTGGAGTTTGATCCCTGATGACAAAAAGAAGGTGTCTGCCGATATATTTAAACACTCCGACGAGGAACTACCTATTGCTGATAGCACTGTCAGCATCTTTGAAGTGATGACAGCTATCAGGGAATGCAAGGTCAATGCTCCAGGATATGACCACATATCAATGAAACTTATCAAAGAGGGTCCGGATATTTTGTTTGACTATCTGCGATGTCTTTATGATGGGTGTTTGCGACTTGGCCACTTGCCTTTAATATGGAAGAAAGCTGTTGTGAGGATGATTCCAAAACCAGGGAAGCCAAAGAGAGATCCGGCAAGCTACAGACCAATTAGCTTAATATGTTCTTTCGCGAAAGTGATTGAACGTATCATTTTCAAAAGGCTAAGCAGACATATAGAAGAAAACGACTTTCTGATTCGGAGCAGTGGGGTTTTCGTCCCGGAAGAGGCTGTGCAGACTGTTTCTTTCTACTGAATTCTGAAATCATGAAAGCAAAGGATTCCAAGAGACAAATAAACTTATTATGTCTTGATATCTCGAAAGCATTCGACAGTGTATGCCATGAAGCGTTGTTAAAGCAGCTTGTATCAGCATGTGTTCCAAGATACCTATTTGTTTGGCTAAGAAATTATCTTCAGGAAAGACAATCTTTTGTGAAGGTGTGTGGATATATATCTGATGCAATATCATTCAAAAGAGGAGTACCTCAAGGTTCAGTATTGAGCCCTATTTTGTTTAATATATTTATGGCGAGTTTTCCACGTCCGAGAATATTAATACTAGTCTTCTTATTTATGCGGATGACGTAATCGTGGTGGACACATCTCTAAAATCTTCTATATCTGAAGGAAGAATCCGGGAGTATGTCGACCAGATTGAGCATTGGTGCAACTTGAGAGGGCTAAAGCTCTCTGCTGAAAAATCTTGCGCACTCCGAATAAGCAGTTTGAAAAAGCACCTGAAACAAGAATACACACTGGGAGTAAACAATTCACACAGTCTGCGCTACCTGGGGGTCGACTATGGACACGCAGGAGATTACATGGACGACATAAAGGGGAGGAGAAAGAGAGCCTTTCAGTCGCTCCTATGTACACGGAAGTTACACGTTAGCCGTGACACTTACCTGTTTATCTTCAAGGGAGTTATTCTCCCTAGCCTACTTTATGGGTGAGAGGGGTGGTTCTTCTCTCCGAAGAGGGACAAGATCTTATCCCTCCTAGAGAAGACTAGAAGAGCTGCAATTAAGCTCTCCTTAAACAAGAAACTGAAAGACTCTCTAAACGAGGACGAAAACAAGCTCTTGGAACCGATTAGCAAGATTGTGAGGATCGGATCAATAGTTTCAGGAGGAGATCAAAGGTCCAGGACACATATATAAAGCTGGGAGAAACGTTCCGAAAAAGATTAATAATAAAAAAAAGGAAGGGTCCAGGTGTGGAGTCCAAGCCTTATGGTAGGACTCAGATGTAATACCCTCCAGAAATCTCCTTAACTTTTGTCAATAAATCGTTGTTGTTATTCAGTCCCCAAACCGAAGTCGTACTGTATAAATAACTCCTTAGTTAAAAGCTACCCAAATTTTATTATACATAATTCAAATATGAATTTTTTATGGTTTCTGTGTTATGCAAGCAATAAATTTTTGAACTTTTGCCTTTGTTACGTTTTCAATCCTTTTTATGATGTGCAGTTGTTCAATATTTGTGGTTATCATGGATATATTGTGATTCCTTTGGTTTCATTAAGACTCTTGTAACAACATGTTTTGGACTGATAAGTTTGACTTATCAGCCCGGACACGAAAATGGCCCCGGGTTCTCATACTATACTACAGTTATTAACCCCGACTTTGCTACCTTGTAGGATGCCGGCTGTCTTCAGGCTTCAAGAAGCTAGTGATGGACGCTTCCATAAGTCTATGATGTTTAGAAGGTCACGGGCAGGAGAAAGCTTCTTAAAGAATTATTGATAGCTGGTCCGATGAAGGAAGCCAAGAGCCCGATGTTTCCTTTAAAAGGAAGTGTTCTGAGCGTGTCGGATTCCTCTGGTCGAAAAAATGTACGTATGTGCTGGAGAGAGTAAATTAGGACAACCAGGCTTTCAATCTGCGACGAGATAGACTCCCCTCGTTGATCTAGTTTCCTATCGACAGACAAAGGATTCCTGGCATGAAAGTTCAAGCAGACGATTATGTTCTTCAGGGCGAGATCCAAGAGAGGTCAGGTTGGTATCCTTTTGAGCAAATTGTAGGAGGAGAAAAATTCGAATCCCGATACTCCACATTTCGGTTGAAGGTTCCACGCATCAATATGCTTTGGCTTGACGATAGACGCCATCATCAGTGAACTTCACTGCGGAACCTGATCGTCTATTAAGGACATACATACACCAAACAAAAAGTAATCAAAAGTGAAGAGCATTCTTGATCCTCATTCGATTAGCTATAATAAATATTCTTTGATTAAAATAAAGTGTGTATTCTGTTTGAAGGAAGCGATAGCAGATATGGCTCATCTGAAAGTGCTTCACTGAATTATTATATTCTAGGATAATGTATTGTTAACTCAGTAATAATAATAATAAAGCCTTTTCACGAGAGCCATAGTATTTATAGCTCCGCATAGGCAGGAAACACACTTTATTTAAGTAAAGAACAGTTAATTTTAACTAATCGTAGAACCAAGGAATGATCTTCATTCTTTTTTCTTTTTCTTGTGTGAGTGTCCTTTCTAGACAATTCAGTTCCTCAGTGAGTCCACTGATGACGGAGTCACTCATCAAGCCTTTTTAGCATCTAGATGCGTGGAACCTTCCACCAGGTGAACAGCAGCGAGAATCGAACCCGTAGCCTAAGTCACTTAAGCCCGACACCTAACAAATAAGCCATCCGGCTAGTATAGATAAAAAAAGTTGTTAAAACTAGCTGATGGTCACAACACTAGTGCAAATTCTACACTTTCCAGTATACCGTTATTCTTTTAGATCTGGGCAGCCTCCCATAATACTTATTGAAATCGTAGTTTGTACGACCTAAGAAATATCATTTGTCACACATAATAAAACAAATATAAAATTAATCATTTCCTTTTTTTCTTTTTCTTGTTTTGATTCCTAGCAAAGAAAATCTTTCCCCCATTCCCTGAACAGAACTTTTGTTGGTGGTAAAAATTGATGGTTTGGTCATCCAATCTGGCAGAAGAAGGTGGTGCATGTGTCTCAATTTGAACAGGTCCAACTCCTTTGAACTTACTTTTCACATAGTCTTCTCTATTTACCCAAGTTATATCATCCTCATTATACTACAAATTTATCGAAATAATAACAAACCATACTTGATCTGCGTATTTGTTTACCAGGATTTTTAGTAAATTTGTGTGAGTAGAAACTATTCACCATAACAAAGCGTAGTTTAGTATTTTAAATTAATTCTTTATTATTTAACAAATAATAAATTTGTTTTTAAATTATTTTATTAAAAATCTTATTAAATGATGTGATTAAATATTAATTTCAAGACAAATTTAACTTTGTAAAAACGCACATAGGAAAGTATTGAAACTAAATTTAACTTTATGTGCCTGTATGAGCAATACAGCGAAATAACTATCAGTTACGGATGCGACGCATTGGGGAAATCTATCGAATACACTTCTTAGGAAAATCAAACGTTTCCTATTCTCTATTAATTGATATCTAAAGGAGTCAATGCCCCGTTAAAAGTTCTAACTTTTTTCACATTATAGTCAGCAGGGTGGAGTGAATTTCATTTCAAGCTACTTTTTCTGCTTTGCGACTATACAAAAATTTGGTGTTATCCATTGAAGAATATCGATCTAAGATGATGTCACTATTAAAAGAGGACTGCTTCCTTTCTATTTAATGGTGATTTTTTAAGCAAAAAGTTATAAAATGTGAAATTTTTGTAGATATTTATAACTTGGCTATTTTCCTATACATGAGCATGTGCAAATTATTTTTATTAAAACTAGAATCCCAGTTAAAATTTATTAATCAATAATATTATTAGGACTCTCTTGCAAATGAACTTTCGCTGCTCTGAATACCAAGTGAAGATTATTGGAAGCATGGGATGAAGGTATACGATGAAGAGTACCCCTCTGCTACCTCCCAACTTGTGGAACTGGCATGCCGTGAGGACAGCCCACGACTCTAACGGAGATATTTTGACTGAATCTGATGTGGAGATGGGGAGTAACAGGGAGTTTATGGCACACACTTCTTCTAAGAGAAGAAAGAGATTACCAACAATCTGGATCAAAATCTGCTTAATTAGTTAATTTATTCTTTATAAACAAATAATAAAGTTAGGATTCTCAAATTAACTCGGTTTTCTCATGATTGAGTTTTTTACGATACAAATTGAGAAAATAGTCTTTCTCTACCAAACAATCGAATAATTGTTTCTAAAAATATAATAAAATGATACAATTTCAATTTCTAGAAAGACCCAATTGGGTTATATCATTTTCTTAATTATATTTATTAAATCACCCTTTTCCTTAGAATTAGAAAACTTGTCTTTTGCTAAAATAAACTTTATTTTGTGGATTTTATCAAGAATTTTATTTATATATTCTTTGTAGTTATCTTGCTCAATCTCATCAATGTTGATAAGGCATTCTAACTTTTTTAAATCATAATCAATCTGTTGGCTCATTTTAGATATTATCCCATATTTACGATTTTATATTAACGTTAACGTCAAAATTGGATAAAATCAGTTCTTTCAATAAATAAAAATTGTTAAGTTTTTCAATTAACAACAAAGCACTTTGCATATTAGCTATTGATCCCCCTGGCAGAACACACACTTTATTTCAATCAAAAAACAGTTATCATAACTAATCGACAAAGGAAAACCAAAAAATGCTTTTCAATTCATTTGTTTCCTTTTGTTTGATGTATGTCCAATATAGACGATCCAGTTCCGCAGTCACGCGTCAAGCAAAAGCATAGAGATGTGTGGAACTTTCAACCGAAAAAGTATAGTATCGTGATTCGAATTAAGGATCGTCAGTCCTCTTCCCGGCACTTGTTACACTGCACCATTAGTTATTCAATTACTATTTATTTAATACCTTCGGATATACCGCAAAAGGTTATTAGTTAATGTATAAGGTAAATCCAGTTCACATAGTCTGAGTTAAACGTTTACTTTCAAAACATTATGTCAAACCACATTCATGGGACTTTTATCTTGTAGTTCCGAAGTTGATAAAGTAAATTAATTAGAATGCTTCAGATTATTGGTAAAATCGCAAAATGGGAGATGAACTGAATAAACTACGTGAATATGTATCGTAAAGCAACAAATGATAGAGATTGAAAATTCTATTAGTTTTATGAGTTGTGCATATTTTGTAATGACAGAATATGAAAATTATCAATGTAAATGTGTACACTTACGAGTATTCATGGCAAGTCTTATTTGTGAAGGAATTGAACATCTAAAAGTTTGGTATTCAGAACAACATTGACATCATCTTAAAATATATCAAATAATCTCAAATCTAACAAATAATCTCAGTGATAATTTCATAATAATTAATAAAATACAAAATTTTTTACTTAAAAAGAAATAATCCTGGTAATCCAAGAAAACCTAAGGAATTCAAAAATAAAGTTGATGAAACAGAAGAGTAGAATGTTCGTTGCAAAATCGCATCATCGGAGAAAAGATAAAGGTATCTTAGTGAAAAAATCGTCTATGGTGCTCCACGAGTAATTGGAAAATAAAACTCTTTAAGTTAAGTTATAGTAATATCTTTTGAAATTATTATCCACTTATAGGGGGTACTACAAGTCATATAAGAAAAGAGACATATTGTTGTCTTTAATAAAGTTAACTCAAAAATTCAAGAATAGACGAGACAGAACTTCGATAATAAGTCATATTTTCCCTTCTCGTGTTTCCTAAGTTAATAAATGTCGTATGTTATAGCATCTGGGTTGTTGAAATTGTCGGGGTGGATAAGTAAAATTTATCATTTGACACCTTAGAGCAGTGTTTCCCAACTAGGGTTCCGAGGAAGCCTTAGGTTCCGCGAAATATTATAGGGGTTCCGCGAAGTTCAAAATGTTTTTTATTTTTTTT
This sequence comes from Dicyema japonicum, assembly GCA_011109175.1. Lineage (NCBI taxonomy): Eukaryota > Metazoa > Dicyemida > Rhombozoa > Dicyemidae > Dicyema > Dicyema japonicum. The sequence continues at coordinate 629,753 of RDEW01000002.1, forward strand.
AAAAGAATGATTTTTCAAAACGAATTAATTTAATTTGCGCGTGTCTAAATAGAGTCTTGTGACAGTGCACATCTTACAGTTCGATCGTATCGAAAAAGTTATTTTGCCTTTGGTTTCACATGGACTGGGAACATGGATTGCTTTCCACCACTTTGTGTTGTTTGCGGTGAAAAACTTGCGAATAGTGATATTGCTCATTTCTCCACCAAACACCTGAACTTTCAAAGAAAATAAAGAATATTTTATGCGGAAATTGGACCAGAATAAAGTTCAAGCATCTTGTATTACAAAAAATTCAAAATAAAAGAAAGATCACTGCATGTTAGTTATGCTGTTGCTGAGATTGCCGCTAAAAATATGAAATCTTATTCTCTTACCGAAACTGTTATTTTGCCTGCATGCAAAGAAGTAGTAAAGATAATGTTCGGAGAAATTGCTGCCGGTGAGATCGACTTAATTCCTATTTCTAATAATTCTGTGAGCAGACACATCAACGATATGTCTGATGACATTGAAACCAATTTGGTTCGACGAATAAAAAAATCTGTGTTTTTTGCGCTTCAAGTGGATGAAAGCTCAGATATTACAGAATGAATGCAACTCCTTGTTTTCGTTCGATATATGAACGCTGAATCCATTGTTGAAAATTTTCAATCTTATTAATAATAACAGTCTATTCACGGGAGTCATAGCTCCGCATAGGCAGGACACACACTTTATTAAAGTAAAGAACAGTTAATTTTAACTAATCGTAGAACCAAGGAATGATCTTCACTTCTTTTTTTTCTTTTTCTTGTGTGTGGGTCCTTTCCGACAGTCCAGTTCCGCAGTGAGTATCCACTGATGACGGTATCACTCGTCAATCCCTTTTAGCATCGTAGATGCGTGGAACCTTCCACCAGGTGAACAGCAGCGAGAATCGAACCCGTAATCTAAGTCACTTTAGGTTGCAAAAGAAACAGAGAAAATCTTTTACATTATCCAGTTTGCCTTATAAATTCATATTTTGAGGATATAAAGTTGGATTGGAATGCATGCGTGGGTATCTGCACTGATGGTGCTCCGGCAATGAATGGGCAATTTAAAGTCTTATTCACATACATTGTTTTCTTCATCGCAAGGCATTGCTCGTAAAAAATATTGGACATGAACTTAAATGTGCTTTGGACATGATTGTAAAAATAATTAATTACATCAAATAAAGCCGTTGAAATTGCGAAAGTTCTCGAAAATTAATAAAAATGCAGAACATTCAGTTTTGGTTTTGGATGCTAAAATAATATGACTCTCAAAAGGAAAAATGTTAATTCGTTTCTATGAACTAAGTTGGCTTTGTGTATACAAGAGAAGTCGGATGACGTTATTGAATGCCTCAATGATGAACTTTGTGTGGCAAATTAGCATACCTAGCCGAAATTTTTAATGAACTCAATGTTCTCAATAAGAATGAATTCAAGAAAGAAAATGAAAATCTCAAGGAAGAAATGGAAATTTATTGAGTTGCGCGGACAAAATAGCACCTTTTCTGAAAAAATACAAATATGAAACGAAATATCACGAATGGAAACTTGGAAATGTTCTCACGTGTGCAAGGAATAAATTTTAAAGAATTTGTTCCACAAATTGTAGACCATTTGGAGTCACATTTACACGTACGAATAATTTTTTGAGTACAAAATAACTGGAAACGAGCTATCATTAAAAGAGAACATAATCAATAATTTTAATAGCATCTTCAAAAACATCAATCAATGAAAAAGAAATATTATTCGACACCAGAGAATAAGGGTGAAGATTGCAATGACTACTACTACAATTAATAGTGTTAAAAATATCTTCCCAGTTCAATTAATCTCCAAAGATTCGCATATTAACATGTCTTCTTTAATAATATCGTCAAATGGGTATCGAACGAAAACCAATAAAACAGCCAATCCTTTAGTAGACTTATCAATTTGAATGGAAACCATTAGAATTATTTAAACGAATTATTAACTGCGTTTCAATATTTTCCGAAAGTTACTGAATTCGCCTAGAAATTGTATTATTTGACAAAGAAACAGGATCCAGTTTCTTAGACATTTGTTCGCCATAAATAACTCGATGATCTTTTTTAAACATAGCTTTATAAGATTTTCGAAAATTGTATGTGCCTCTCCACAGCGTGCCACAAGATAACTCACTAATTGAAAAAAATCTATACTTCATAAGATGCTTGGATGATTTTAAGTTGTCGTCTTTGGCAAAATTGGACATTTCTTACTTGCAACTTGTAGATGCATTTAATTTGTTTTGAAAAAAGAAAATATCTTTATCCTTTAAATGGAAATGCTTCATCAACTTGATAGTTTGGTAATAGGAAGAGATGTGTTAAGAATTATATGATGCATATTATACATTCTGCCGTATGCGGTAAATCAGATAGGTTCAGAGAAAACCCATTTGAGAGGTAGCTTTCATCATATTTTTTT
>RDEW01000002.1:642620-665946 GCA_011109175.1 Dicyema japonicum
TCCATTTTATTCATTCCAAGATGATTCTGGTTATAAAAAAAAGATTAAAGAAAAAATCGAAAGTCATAGCTACAGAAGAAAATTTAATGCTAAGAAGAAAATTTTGCACCAGACTTTCTACAAATAACAGAAGAAGAATTTTGTATTTAGATGAAAGTGGTTTTAATCTCCACACATCAATAAATTACAGATATTCACCCGTAAATGCTGATCCAATTTTATTACAGCCATCATCAAAAAGGAAAAATATGTCATTATGCTCAATTGTGTCAAGAGAAGGTATAGAATATGAAGAAACTATAAACGGTGAATATAATTCTGAGTTGTACCTCAGATATAAAAAATCTCGGCTTGTTTAACAATAATCTAATATTGATTTTGGATAATTGTTTGATTCACAGAACGAAGACAGCGAAAGATATATTAAATAATTCAGGTGCAGAAATAATCTTTTTACATCCTTATTCTCCGGACTTAAATCCAATTGAGACTTTATTTTCAGAGATAAAATCAGATTTAATTAATATCAGGCCTCGTGCACAAACAAGAATCGAATTAAAAAATAACCTAATGGCTGTTTTGAATAATATAAAAAATTTAATCAATTATTACTCACATATGTGGAATACCATATATTCAACACTTAATTAAAACGATGATAGTTAGTTTCGTGAGATCGTCTGATTGAATCTTTCAACAATCCCTTGACTCTGGGGATTGTTGGGTCGTCCATGAATTTGAATAATTCTGACACTTGACAAGTTTTATGATATGGTAATTCTTGAACTCAGTGCCATTGTCTGATTGCAAGTATTTAAAAGGCCCGTGATCCATAAAAAATTATTCTAATTTGTTGGCCACCTCTCTTCCACTTTTGTTCAGTAGATTCTTGATGGATGCATATTTTAAATATATATCTACTAAGACAATAACCAAGAAAATGATCATTATAATTCTCAAATCTACAATAATAACTAATAAAGTTTAAACCTTTTTAAAGATATTCAGATCAATTAGAAATCTCTCATTAGGAAAATCAGCAACAATATAACTAAAATCGTCATATTGTTTGAGAGCCAGTGCAAACTTTCAAACATTGCAGTTTTTTTGACGAATAACAGTTCTATTGATAGCGCAAAATCTCCCACGACAAAACGCATCCAGACGTTGTGTCCACAGTGATTTGTCTGGTGAATCTCCTGATCAATAGTCCTCATTTCTTCTGCACTAGTTAGGGGTATCACAAGTTTGTGAAGTCTGTTAACAGCTTTCAAATAAAGCTTTTCATCAATAACAATAAAATTTACAGATTTCTTTTTAATTCGGTACCTCATTTGTTTCACAATATTTACATCCTCATTATTAAAGATGGATTTTAGAAGTAGGTACTCTTCATAATCTTTGAGAACAGTCTTGCTACTAGGCATCAGGTCAAGGTGACAAATTTTTCTAGCGTAAATTATTATTTAATATTAAATAAAAAGTTAGCTAGACAAAAATTGGTGTAAATTTTTAATAAAATAATTTAATAATAATTATTAATATTATCGTAGAATTAATCTTTATATCGGAATCTAATAATTTAAAAAATAGAAAAAATTATCTAATTGATTCAATATTAATTAAAATGACAGTTATGACAGCAGATGACAGCTGTCAAAAGTAACCTCTGTGTCTCGGAAACTGCTGTGGCTCGCAACATAATATAAATTGATTATAATAATTCTAATATTTAACATATAAAATGTTATTCTGAAATGGTTTACGTTAGATCATTCTAAAAAAGGGTAATTAGGTCAAAAAATATTTTTTATTTGCGAAAAAATTAAAGAAATCAAATTTGAGAATGATAAGGATTCGACCAATAAGGTTAACGTATTCGATCTCTTTGGTTAAGGACAAAAAGTTTAAGATTTTTTTAATAACTATTATTTTGATATTTTTGACTAACAAACTGACTATGATGAATGTGACATTGATTATCAAGTATAAAACGTGTCAATTACTATTGAAAGGAAATCATGAAGTGATTTCAAAGTTGAAAGATGAAACAAACAAAGCACGTTTGAGTAATATTCGGGTCACCAACTGTGCTGAACACTCAAAATCAAGTAAATATTTTTCATACCCAATCTCTCAAGAGGAGCAAGCTAATCCACTGGCCTACTTGTTGATTGTTTACAGAAACTCGAAACAAGTAGAACAACTGCTCAGAACAATTTATAGAGCAAATAACCATTATTGTATACACGTGGACAGAAAATCCGATTCAGAGTTTTTACAGAGTATTAAAAATTTCACAAGCTGTCTCCCAAATGTGATTGTCGTTAATACTCATGACGTTAAATGGGGGACAATCACTACATTGCTCGCAGAAATAAAATGCATGGAATTACTCTACGAAAGTTCGACTGATTGGAAATCCATAATAAATCTAACAGGAGAAGAATTCCCATTGAAATCAAATAAGGAAATTGTAAGAATAACGAAAGCTCTCAACGGGTCTAATTGGATGGGGAATCCCAAAATATTACCGTATATTTTGATTTGGGATTATTTCAGAAAATACAGATATGAATACAAGGCTGATAATTTTAGAAGTGGAATTAAACTATACAAGGCAGGTTTGCATGGTGTCTTTTGTCGGGGATTTGTCGATTTTATATTGAAAAATGAAACTTCTTTTGAATTACTTAAATGGTTGGAAGGCACAGATATTCCTGATGAAACATTTTATCCAACATTAAACTATAATTCCAAAATTTTGAAAGTTCCAGGATCATTGTCAGGTACTATATATTAATATTTGAGCCAACATCAATCCTTTAAAGCTTGAACCACAAATAGGAAATCGCTACAAACAATGGTTTACAGGGTGCTATGGCTTCTTTGTTCGAGGTGTATGTATTTTGGGAGCACAGGATTTACAATATGCTGTTAATAGTAAAGCTATTATTGCCAACAAATTTCATGCAGATTATAATCCGTCTACTCTAGAATGCCTAGAAAATTGGATTCGAATGAAGTCAATGAATCTTAATGATGAGTTTGACGACGACTACTTGGACATTTATTGAAAACAGATTATTGTTAAGAATCATGTATGACTAACAATTTAAATAAACATAATTTCAGTTCACTGTTGTTAAGGTAAATCAACTGATTTTTCTGTTATATATTTACCATTATTGGTATACTTGAAATTGTTACTTTATTTTATTTTCCATGACTCTTTTATCAACCATTTGCTCCATTTATTTTTCTCCAACTAAGAATTGTAAAAACTGATGATATAGTTATTTAGTAACCTCGACCTCTCTACCTCATAGGAGACCGATTTTCCTTAGGAATCCAGCAGCTAGTGATGGACGTTCCATAAATCTCTGATGTTCACGGAGGTCACGGGTGTTCCCACACGTGCAGGAATTAAATTTTAAAGAAATTTTTCCACAAATTGTTGACCATTTGTAGTCACATTTACATGTACGAATTATTTTTTTACCCATATCAGTTGAACTCTATGATTGGGTGAGTAATCCTTTAACTGAGTACGAAATAACTGGAAACGAGCTATCATAAAATAGAACATAATCAATAATTTTAATAGCATCTTCAAAAACATCAATCAATGAAGGAAATATTATTCGACACCAGAGAATGAAGGTGAAGAATGCAATGACTACTAGTACAATTAATAGTGTTAAAAATATTTTCTCCATTTCAATTAATTTATAACATGTCTTTTTAATATTAACATGTCGCATATTAACATGTCTTTTTAATAATATCGCTCCCAACAGGCAGAAAACACAATTAATTTAAAGCAAAGAATAGTTATAATAGCTAATCGAATGAGAAATGCTCTTCACTTTTTGTTTTCTTTTTGTTCAGTGTATGTCCTTTATAAACGATTCTGTTCAGCAGTGAAATTCACTGATGACGACGTCAATCGTCAAGCCAAAGCACATTGATGCGTGGAGCATTCAACCGAAATGTGCAGTATCGAGATTCGAACTAACGACATCAGGACTCTTGCTTGGCAACCGTTACACTGCCCCACCCGGCCACGAAAATCTGAAAATTTATTATTTTAAAATGAAACTGTTTTAGAGGGTTTCATTTCTGATTGAACTATTAAAAATAGCATTTAAAAAATTCATGTATCGAATACTGACGTCCTTCACGTATCACTCCACTGTGGGTTCAATTTTCACGCACTAAATAATTCAATTTTCCTTCATAAAACAATGTCCATTTCACCTTAAAATGGATAAAATTACAATCATCAACCTATATATTCCCCCTCCTACAAGTTGCTTAATAGGATACAAACCTGACCTCTCTGGGATCTCGCCCTGAAGAAGATAATCGTTAGCCAGGAATCCTCTGTAGTCTGTCGAAGGGAAATTAGATCAACGAGGAGAGTGCATCTCGTCGTACTCCTTCTCAAATAGATCCTAATCCATTTTTTAATTCACCCTAATTAATCTGAAAATCGGGAACCGATGTAAAGGTCTCCCTTTTTGTCCCATACTACGTCGAACATGTTTTTGGACGATAGATCCTAATCCATTTTTTAATTCACCCTAATTAATCTGAAAATCGGGAACCGATGTAAAGGTCTCCCTTTTTGTCCCATACTACGTCGAACATGTTTTTGGACGATATTAAAAATTTCGTTTTTCCTCCTAAAAGAAGCTGGTAACTAATTGTTTTAGAATGACAAGTAAGACTAATCAGCCCGGACGTGATACTTTACCCGGACGTGATGCTATACGACAATAACTAACTAAATTTATATTAGTTAATATTAGAAGATAAGTTTTTGTCGCTGGGTGCTTTACTGACAGATTACAAAGTGGACTTCACGATTCTAAGAAACAAAGTTAATTAAATCAATACCTACATCTCGAGACGTGTTTGTTTCTATAAATAATTTGTTTGTTTTGGCAAGAAACATTGGTTTATTTAATTCACTTTTCAACAAGATTTGTTTCCTTGTCATCGATCAGTATTGACATCTAAGTTNGTTAATATTAGAAGATAAGTTTTTGTCGCTGGGTGCTTTACTGACAGATTACAAAGTGGACTTCACGATTCTAAGAAACAAAGTTAATTAAATCAATACCTACATCTCGAGACGTGTTTGTTTCTATAAATAATTTGTTTGTTTTGGCAAGAAACATTGGTTTATTGAATTCACTTTTCAACAAGATTTGTTTCCTTGTCATCGATCAGTATTGACATCTAAGTTTTTTTAATTACATCCCAATTCTTGACAGACCGCCACAAACTCCAAACATTCTCTTCCTCTTCCAAACTCTTCGTATGCCTGGATGGTACACCTCAACTGGAAACTCGAGATGTTGTTTGTTCCCCTGGATTCTATTGCTTTCTGTAGATATTGAACAAAACCCTGGACCAAAACCCCTTTTTATTATGAACCTCATTGCTAACGGTATAAAAACAAAGATTCTGGAGTTTCGATGTCTATCATCAAAACACAAGATGACATTTGCCATATCCAGGAGACGAAATTTTTTACAGAGAGTACAACCCCACTTGTTCCTGGATACAACTCTATCAGAATAGACCGAATTGGACATGGTGGCGGCTTACTTATCATTATTTAAAGCGGTATATCTTTCCACGATGTGAGCTCGCAAGTGAATGATTTAAATCTACACGACAGGACCGCGCGACAAATTTATATTGATCTTATTAATGGGTCAGAACATATAATTTTAATCAACATTTACATTCCACTGCCGGGAGCCAGTTTTAATAACTATGTTCAGAAGCTCGACAGACTACAAGAAATTCAAATGTGTTACTATGTTAAGATTTCAACGCCAAACATCCGCAATGGTTCAGTACCCAGTCGGCAGACAAGAGGAGAGTCTAATTATCGACTCTTTCGAAAAACTGGTGATTTTGAATCACACGAACATCTTCACAAGGACACCAGTCCGAAGAAATGATAACCCAACCACCCCCGACAAATCCTTTGTCTCCTCTAGAATTGCCCCGAAAATTTCATGGAACGTCTCCTACAATTTTCATAATGATCATAATAGTTGAGGGAATACTGAATCTCCTTGCAAAATTCAACGTCCCAGTATTACAGAACCAATTCTTCTTCCATCTAAGTGTAAATTTACAGTTTACTTGTAGACTATGGTTCTTACAAAGTTAACAATTCAACAGGTATTCCTGAACAGTCAAATACATGAAATAAAAATTCATGGTCAACAGAATCAAAAGCCTTATTCACATCAACCCAAGCAAACTAAAGGGTGTTTCCATACTCCTTATTTAAGCATCGATTAATAGGGGATTGTTCCTTAGCGCCCTGACAATGTTTCTTCGTTCCCAGCTGATTGTCAGATAATTGCCCAAACAAAACCACATAATCTGAGAGTTTGGAATAAACTCATTTGGTAATAAGTTTATATAATGTTGGCATACACGTTATAGGACGTAAGTCTTTAGAAGTCTCACAATCATCCTTTTTAGGAATTAAATAGGTTATTCCAGTATAAAACCAACTTTCAGGAATATATTCCCCATTAATAATTCGGTTAATCTCAGTACATAAAAAGTGATGTAAAGATTCCATTTTCTTAATAAAAAAAATAATATGACCAATCGCATCCACACGCCTTCCAATCAAGAGCAATTTAATAACATCCAGAATAAACTCATTTGTGAACTCTTGCAACATGCCTTTAATACCAGTATTTATTTTACCAACACTTTCATATGACACGTGCATATCTTTTTTTAGACCACATTTTTTTCCCAAAACGACTACAACCCGTATCATCGAAACCATATAACGTTACTTCATTGCTTGCTGATAGGTTCCGATAAAATCTTCATCGATTTAATTCAAAACAACAGTTGTAATTGCCAAAGTCCTTCCTCGAATAATGTACAGCTATTTGCTTTTCTTAATTCTGACAAGGTCACATAATAGAGCCTCAATCCTGACAACCTTCCCTTTTTTGGCCCTTTTGTATCCATGGGCACAAAGAAAATCCATAACCTATTGTTTTTTAAACACAGCGAGAGCCTGTCTGGAAAAACGATTGACAAGTTCTATTTCTGCCATCACCTTTGAGATTTTCTTCTCAAATGCATATAGCTGGGTGGCATAGTGGTTAGGTGTCTGACCAAATTGGGTTAGTTCACGGGTTCGATTCTCGCTGCTGCACACCTGGTGAAAGGTTCCAAGCATCTACGATGCGCAAAGGGCTTGACTAGTGACGCCGTCATCAGTGGAGATTCACTGCGGAACTGGATAGTTAAAAAGACATACACACAAGAAAAAGAAAAAACAAAGAAGTGAAGAGCATTCTTTGGTGTCCCTCTACGATTAGTTATAATAACAGTTCTTTACTTAAATAAAGTGTGTGTTCTGCACGAGCGAAACCCTAGGCATCTTACGTGCTTATGGCAACGCGTTAGTGCTTAAAAAATATGCATATAAATTAAATATCCAGTACTCCACTTAAAAGTTCCAAATTTGGAAATTACCACATAAAAATTATGCCATTTTCCAAACTACCCTAAAAACCAGAGGTTTCCTCAAAAGTTAAAGTTTCCCAAGCCCCAAATGGAGGTCATATTGAAATAATATTCGCACTTTCCGAGGAGCAATATCAGTTTTCGCTCTCAACAGGCAGAAAACACTATTAATTTTAAGCAAAGAATAGTTATAACGGCTAATCGAAGGAGGAATGCTCTTCACTTTGTTGTTTTCATTTTGTTCGGTGTATGTCCTTTATAGACAAACTTGTTCCGCAGTGAAATTCACTGATAACGACGTCAATCGTCAAGACAAAGCATATTGATGCATGGAACATTCAACCGAAATGTGCAGTATAGAGATTCGAACATATGACATCAGGACTCCTGCTTGGTAGCCGTTCACTGCCCTCAGCCGGCCACGAAAATCTTAAAATTTATTATTTTAGAATGAAACTGTTTAAGAGGGTATCATTTCTGATTGAACTATTGAAAATAGCTTTTAACAAATTCATGTATTGATTACTGACGCCGTTCACGTCTCACTCCACTGTGGGTTCAATTTTCACGCACTAAATAATTCAATTTTCCTTCATAAAACAATGTCCATATCACCTTAAAATCGATAAAATTACAATCATCAACCTATATATTCCCCCTCCTACAAGTTGCTTAATAGGATACAAACCTGACCTCTCTGGGATCTCGCCCTGAAGAAGATAATCGTTAGCCAGGAATCCTCTGAGTCTGTCGATGGGAAATTAGATCAACGAGGAGAGTGCATCTCGTCGTAGATTGAAAACCTTGTTGTCCTAAATTACTCTTTCCAGCACAAATGTACAGCTTTACGACAAGAAGAATCCAACACATCTTTGATATCTCCATTTTCTCAACATCGCTCTTCAGGTGTTTTTGTCAGTGGTGTATGACTTTTCTTTCTGACCACTACCCGATATTATTTAAAATCAAAAGATTCAATCAAATTCGATTTGATAAAAAAACTTTCATCAATTACTAACGCGGTTTGGTTTAAATTCGAACAAGAAACTGAACATTGGTTAAGACTTTGAATTCAGAAACACTAATTTTTAAATGAAACCACGGAACCGGACTACCCTTGCCACTTCTTGAACCACACAAAGAACTGCTGTATGATAACACTTACTATAGCGAATCTTTTCGAGAACTGGTAAAAATTCCTCAGTCACCTCCTGATAAATCTAAGTTAAAGGCAATAAACTACCTCATCTTAACCAAAGCCTAGTTTTGATTAATATACAGGATGGCCTTCCTCTTCTGATTGATGACTCGGAAACAACCCTAGATAGAGAAACGAGTAGAAGCCTAGCACAAACACGCCCAGAACGCTTATCTTAAAGGAAAAATTGGGCTCTTGGCCTCCTTCACCGGACCAGTAATCAATAATTTAATAATTTTTTAAGAAGCTTTCTCATGCGTGACTTCCGTGAACATAAGAGACCTATGGAAGAGTCCATCAAGAGCTGATAGATGGCTGAAGACAGCCGGCCTCCTACAAAATTGCGAGGTTTGCTGTTAATAACTAACTATATCATTAGCTTTTTCAATTCTTCTTAATTGGAGCAAAATAATTAGATCAAATGGTTGATAAAAGAGTCATGGAAAATAAAATAAAGTAACAATTTCAAGTATACCAATGATGGTAAATATATAACAGAAAAATCAGTTGATTGCATTAACAACAGTGAACTGAAAATCTGTTTATTTAAATTGTTAGTCATACATGATTCTTAACAAATATCTGTTTTCTATAATTGTCCAAATAGATGTCGTCAAACTCATCTACAAAATTCATTGACTTCATTCGAATCCAATTTTCTAGGCATTCTAGAGTAGACGGATTATAATCTGAATGAAATTTGTTGGCGATAATAGCTTTACTATTAACAGCATATTGTAAATCCTGTGCTCCCAAAATACATACACTACGAGCAAAGAAGCCATAGCAACCTCTAAACCATTGTTTGTAGCGATTTCTTATTTGTGGTTCAAGCTTTAAAGGATCGATGTTGGTTCAAATATTAATATATGCTACCTGACAATGATCCTGGAACTTTCAAAATTTTGGAATTATAGTTTAATGTTGCATAAAATGTTTCATCCGGACAATGTGTGTTTTCCAACCATTTAAGTAATTCAGAGTAAGTTTCATTTTTCAATATAAAGTCGACAAATCCCCGACAAAAGACACCATGCAAACCTGCCTTGTATAGTTTAATTCCATGTCTAAACTCCTCGGCCTTTTTTTTATATCTTAATTTTCTGAAATAATCCCAAATCAAAATATACGGTAATATTTTAGGATTCTCTATCCAATTAGACCCGTTGAGAGCTTTCGTTATTCTTACAATTTCCTTATTAGATTTCAATGGGAATTCTTCTCCTGTTAGATTTATTATGTATTTCCAATAAGTCGAACGTTCGTAGAGTAATTCCATGCATTTTATTTCTGCCAGCAATGTAGTGATTGTCCCCCATTCGACGTCATATGTATTAATTACAATCACATTTGGGAGACAGCTTGTGAAATTTTTAATACTTTGTAGAAATTCTGAACCGGATTTTCTGTCCACGTGGATACAATAAAGGTTATTTGTTCTATAAATTGTTCTGAGCAGTTGTTCAACTTGTTTAGAGTTTCTGTAAACAATCAACAAGTAGGCCAGTGGATTAGCTTGCTCCTCTTGAGAGATTGGATATGAAAAATATCCACTTGATTTTGCGTGTTCAGCACAGTTTGTGACCCGAATATTACTCAAAGGTGTTTTGTCTGATTCTTCCTTCAACTTTGAAATCACTTTATGATTTCCTTTCAATAGTAATTGACACGTTTTATACTTTATAATAAATGACACATTCATCTTAGTCAGTTTGTGAATCAAAAATATCAAAATGATAGTTATTAAATAAATCTTAAACTTTTTGCTTTTATCCAAAGAGATCAAATACCTTAACCTTATTTGTCGAATCCCCATCATTTTCAAATTTGACTTCTTTATTTCTTTCGCAAATAAAAACTATTTATTGACCTAATTACTTTTTTTTAAATGATCTATGGTAAACCATTTCAGAATAACATATTAATTGTTAAATATTGATATAATTATAATCAATTTATATTAGTTAATATCAGAAGAAGAGTTGAAAATCGCTGGGTGCTTTACTGACAGATTACAAAGTGGCCTTCACGATTCTAAGAAACAAAATTAATTAAATCGAGTCGTGTTTGTTTATATGAATAATTTTTTGTTTTAGCAAGAAACATTGGACTAAATTTATTCATTTTCTATCAAGATTTGGCTCTCTGTCATCGATCAGTGTTGACAACTAAGGTTTTTAATAACATCCCAAATCTTGACAAACCGCCGCAAACTCCAAACATTCTCTTCCTCTTCCAAACTCTTCGTATGCCTGGATGGCATACCTCAACTGGAAATTCGAGATGTTATATGTTCCCCTGGATTCTATTGCTTTCTGGAGATATTGAAAAAAACCCTGGACCAAAACCCCTTGCTATTATGCACCTCATTGTGAGCTCACAAGTGAATGAATTAATACTAGACACGACAGGACCGCGGAACAAAATTATATTGATCTTAATAGTGGGTTAACATCTTATTCTAATCAGCATTTACATTCCACCACCGGGATCCAGTCTTAATAACTATGTTCCGAAGATCGACAGACTACAAGAAATTCGAAATGTGTTACTATGTGGAGATTTCAACGCCAAACATCTATAAAAAGAACGTCATCCCATGCAAATACAAGAACTCACATATAAGACCCCCCTTAGAACTAGGAGAACCGAAAATCTTACCTACTTCCTACTGTCCAATTTCATTGACGTGCGCATTATTGCGCCCAATGGAGAAACTCGTACGCAGGAAAGTTAAACCCCATTTGCCTAACTGCCAGATTAAAAATGGTTTCAAATGTGAGCGTTCAACTAAGACACAGTACAGGTAGGCCACGCAAGATCGAGGTCCCGTCTTCTATCAAATGAGGTCCCTCAAAATCGCCCCTCTCTCCGGCACTATTCAAGTTATTCCTAAACAATTTACTAAAGGACAAGATTCAATGCTTTTTGCATATGCTGACGACTTAATTATTGATAGCAGAAGAATTACGTAGATATGGCAAAATCAGAGCTTCAGTCACATATTGATGATCTGGGACCCGGTTGAAATGAATCGTCTCTCATATTTAGGAATAAATTAACGTCTAATATCTTCACCACAGACAGAAAAGAAAAATATACACTGGATTTGAGCATATATGGAAACTCTACCTTTACAGATTCATCCGACTATTCTGGAAGTTAGATTCGACCTTTGATGACATTTTCTCATCACGTGAAGAACGTTATGACAAAAGGTCTCAGAAATCTTAGTATAATGAAATCGTTCTTAAAGTCCGGGCTGTCACGGGAATGCGCTGTCGTTTTGTACAATCAACTTTTAAAACCGAAAGTTGAGTATGCTTATGCCTCATGGGCTAATGGAGTTTCAACATCCAATTTGTACAAGATCATTTCCTTAACAGTCAAATTGGTACGTCTAACGAATCTAACTGTCGATCTTGGATAAGCATTGGAGGATTACACTCTAAGGACTTGACCCGGTCTTCTGCGAAAAATGTTGATTTCTTAGAAAGAAACCCGATGTCGATGTTAGTAGGAGACTTGAATCTTAATAATTCGAGTTACAGATGTTGTAAAAACAACGGGGATGGACTACTCCTTGCAGATTTAAGTAGCGAAATTGGAGTTGAAGTCTTGACGTCTGAGGAACCTAACCATTTCTACACTATGTGCGGTGATATGCTGCTATTGATTCTAGTGTCTGCACAACTTATAGATCATGTGGACAGACCGAGAATACTTTGATATCATATCACACAGAGAATACTTATAAACCTGGAACCGAATGTTATTGAAGATATTTTCATAAAATATGATACCTCATCGATAGACTGGGAACATTATCGTGTGTTTTTGTCTAAGACCTTGCGAATAAGAACTAATTCTTTCTCTACACCTGAGGAGTTGGACGTTTGTAACTGAAACTATCCAAAATTATGCTGATGTATCTGCGATTGTTGGAAAGAAGGTTTATTCCAAGAGTGCTTCGAACAAAAAGCCGTCTTGAAAATGTGCATTTCTCATAAAAAATTATTTTCTCGCCATACTAATCGTAATTCTAGAGGTGTCGGCAAACCAAATGGTCTAAAAGGCACACTGGTTTAAGTAAACCCATTGAATATATATTAAATCAATTAAACAACAATATTTTAGAATAAATCTTTATTAGTAAGTTATCCTTTAAAACCAACTAGAATCTTGTTAAAACGAGTCAGATTATTAGCTTTTACATTTTTTGTTGTGAATGGTTATCAACAAAATTAACGATTGCTAAATTGATATGAAGAACAAATTATCTGAAAGACAGATAATTAAAAAATACAAAACTAGTAAAGGCATGATTTCGCGATTAAAAAAACAATTGTACCTTTTCTTGAACAAAAAACTGTAAACACGGATGAGGATCCTATGCCTTATTGTGAGAAATCTAAATTCGATGATAAAGTTTTTGAAATATTTCAGAAACTACGCGAAGATAAGGTTCCAATATCAGGTCCTTTCATAAAGAAAATTTCCTTATATACGGCTTCAAAAATTGGATTTGATACTTTCAAAGCTTCAAACGGCTGGCTTGACAGATTTAAAAAGCGACATGAACTGAAATTCATGTGACTTGATTTACATCAAATAGTTTTTTAAAATTCTTGACGAGAAAATTATTCAATATGGAAGTCAAAATGTTTTTAATTGTGATGAAACTGCTCTTATATAAAAAGGACTCCACGAAAGTCGTTTGTCGGAATAAATGACGATACTTTTGGCTTTAAACAGNTTCAAAACTTCAAACGGCTGGCTTGACTGATTTAAAAAGCGACATGAACTGAAATTCATGTGACTTGATTTACATCAAATAGTTTTTTAAAATTCTTGACGAGAAAATTATTCAATATGGAAGACAAAATGTTTTCAATTGTGATGAAACTGCTCTTTATATAAAAAGGACTCCACGAAAGTCGTTTGTCGGAATAAATGACGATACTTTTGGCTTTAAACAGGGAAAAGAGAGAGTCACTGTACTTCTTTGTTGCAATTCCATGGGGGAAAAACTTGAGCCATTGATTGTTGGAAAATTTAAAAACCCTCGATGTCTCAAAAATATCAATGTGAAAGATTTTGGAATTTCATATTCATCCTCAAAAAATGCATGGATGACTTAAAATATTTTTGTGAGCTGGTTGACTCGGATAAAAGAAAGATTTTATCAATCAACAGAAAAGTATTAATATTGCTTGATAATGCGGGATATCATAAAACTATTGAATGCTCAAATATTGAGTTTTTATTTTTGCCAAAAAATACAACACCGTATTTGCAACCATTGATATGGGAATTATCAAGACCTTTAAAGATTATTACTCAAATTATCTGATTCAGTATTTGTGTTTTGAGGAGAATGATGATGAATTCAAACGGTTGATAAACAAAATAAACCTTCGTCATATAATTGTGCTAATTTCTAAAAGCAGGGAAAAACTTGTTCCAAGTTTAATATTTAATTGTTGGAATCAAATTGAAAAGATTCGTGATTCCGTAAAAATTGAAGATACCATTACAGAAGAAATAATCAACAATGCCGTAAACGAAACATTGAATGGGGAAAGTGACAAATTCGTTTATAATATTTACAACGAAGGTTTAGAAAACGATCACATGGAAACAATTCTAAGAGAAACGTAAGATTCTCTTGATCAGTTAGAGAAGAAAATTTTTTACATATCTCATGAAATGCTCAAAGAATTTTACGATTTTCGACTTAATTTTATGAAAAATGTTAGAATTAAAAGGATAACTGGGAATAAATTAACTGATTATTTTTCTAAAATTGATTTTTGATGTTTAAAATCTCTGTTTTATTAAACCTTTGTTTTTGGGGCACCCCCGCTTTTTGGGGCACTTGGTGCCCAAATTCGGGGTCAGGCTGTATTGACATACATCAGTTGCATTTTTGATTACTTATATTATTATTATTAAAAACCAAAAATCACTGACAAATTAAATAACTCACTGACAATTAATGCGATCTTCTATGTTGCCACATAGTCGTAGTCGTCAGGTGTAACTACATAGTCGTCAGGTGATTCCAGGCCGCTTCGAGTAGCCATCTCATTCTTGATCGGTGTTCTTCCTATTCCAGCCAGTCTGCCCATACATTCTAAACTCTGACTTTAATTTCTTTTTCGTTCCAATTTTGGAAACTTCATTTTCTCCATTACGGGCATTTTCTCGTTTTAGAAATAATTTTCCATTCGATTCTTTCCTTTTTTGCTCAATTTTGTTTTTCTTCGCTATGTTAGCTTCAACAGCCTTGGGGCATCCTCCATAATTGGCAAAGTGGCTGGATGAACCACAATTCACACACAACTTATAATTGTTTGTAACCGGA
Source organism: Dicyema japonicum (assembly GCA_011109175.1). Lineage (NCBI taxonomy): Eukaryota > Metazoa > Dicyemida > Rhombozoa > Dicyemidae > Dicyema > Dicyema japonicum. The sequence goes on from RDEW01000002.1 coordinate 657,716, forward strand.
CACTGCGATCTTCTATGTGGCCCAGAACAAATAAGGGATCCTTCAACATTTTTGTAAAATCGAGCAATATGGCCAAACTGTTGACAACGAAAACATTGGATCTCAGGTTTATTGAACCATTCAGCTTTTATCTTCAGATATCCATTTATCATTCCAAATCTTACAAGGGATTCAGCCACATTTTTATTTTTATGCAATACTGCTTTCAGGCACTCAGCAAGACATAAGACGATATGGAGCTGCTACCGAAAGGACAAATCTAAGACTATCAAGCCTATATGTAACCAAATATATTACATTATCTGCAAACAAGCCTACAAGCCACTCCTAACAGACTCTCGGAGCTACAGGAGGACACTAGTAGAATGTAACCAAATATATTACATTATCTGCAAACAAGCCTACAAGCCACTCCTAACAGACTCTCGGAGCTACAGGAGGACACTAGTAGATAGTGATCACAAATTGGTTCTGGCACGATTCTTTTTCAAACGATATATTGGGGTTTCCAAAGCGGCTGGCATGAGGATATCTGAAGGGAGATCGCAGTGGAGCAACTCTGCATGGTGGGACCGACTCGGGAAAGCTATCAAAATACATTGAGAAAAAAGATCAGACGGTGGAATAAAGAAAAATGCCTGGGGAGCTATGGCAAAACACCATCGATGCAATAAAGTGCGCGGCCCATTCAACAGTTGGAGTAAAACCAAAGCATTTCAACGGACACTATGACCACGAGATTGAAGAACTATCCAAATTGCAGAGAAACCTACGTTCGCAGGTCGTGTCTATTGCAGAGGAACCTACCTGTCAGGACCAGGCAAAGGAACACATTCTAAGAGTCATGCGGAACCAAACCCTGCACAAAATAAAGAAAAGAACGAGGGAAATAAAGGAAAATAAACTTGTTGAAACGGCTAAAGAAGTAGAAAAGCTCAAAAACGGAGCGCAGATGTTCAAGGCTGTTCACCTACTACATAGAGACACGCAGTCATCAAAAATCACAATACATGATCAGTTTGGAAAGACTATGTTAAACAAAAATAAAATTTTATCGCCATATCCAGCCATTATCAGCTGGCCTTCAATAAAAACTACAGGGAAACATCAAACAATTCGATTGTGAAGCACGATAACTAAATATTCCGATAACGATTCTGAAAACAAAAAAAGCCCTGGACAAATTAAACAACAATAGAGCTGCTGGCCATGACAACATAAACGCAGAACTTCTCAAATATGCACCGACTGAGATCTCTGAGCTATTAACTGAGATATACAACAAAACATTCAACCAAGTAATAAATATATCATCCAACAATTTTTAAAAAACGAAAATAAAAGTCCGTGCTCTTCAGGGTTAAAATTTTTCATCCGACGTGGGGATTTATATTTTCCTATTAATAATGGCTTCAATTTTTTGCCACAAGCACTGACCGACAAAAGCATAGTGACTTTTTCTTTACTCCTTTTAATTCCAAAACAATCTTCATCTGAAGTTACAAATGATTTTGATGTTATTCTTTTAATGTACAATTCCGTTTCATCGCAGTTGAAAATATTTTCAATGCCATAGTTATTAACATAGTCATCGTACTTATCAAAAAAATTCCAAGGCAAGAAATATCACACGAATTTTTTTCGCCACTTATTGTCTTAAATGACAGATTGTGTCTTTTCTTAAATTTTTCAAGCCAACCATTCAAACCTATGAATGAGGTATAATTCAAATTCCTAGCTACTTTTATAGCAATGTTTTTAAGAATAGGTCCTGAAACGGGAATAAATTCTTCCCTTGTTTTAAAAAAGCATTCATAAACAATTTTATCGAATTTCTGTGACAGAATGTCTCTTCTCTGTGAAATTTGACTAGACAATTTGATTGTACGGACCCATTATTTATAAATTTCATATAATTTTGTTTAATTCTAGATACTGCTCCTAAATAATAGAATTATCAAATGACCTTTACTAATTTTATACTTTTTGACAATATCTCGTTCGCTCATGAAACAATTTTCGTTGATTTCTTGAGCAATTTTAAACTTTAACTCTAGAGTAAGCTTGCTCCCCATGACACCTAAAACACAAATCTAGCATGCGAAGTTTAAGAAAATTTTATATAATTAAATTTAATATTAATTGCAAAACTTTAAATAAATTAAAAAAATTAAGTGCCCCACGAAGAGGTTCAGGTATTTTCCAAATTTGGAAATTACTGTATAAAAATGATCTAATTTTCAAACTGCTCCAAAACCAGGGGGTGCCCCAATGAGGAGGTCCGCCCCAAATGGAGGTTGCACTGTATTAGTATAACCCCGGGAACAGAGAAGAGAGGAAAAATTTATCGTCTAATTAAGTGATCCCGGTGTTAGTGCGTTCTCCTTTGTTTCAACTTTTTCTGCAATCTTTTATGATTGTGGGAAGGTTTAATCTCAAATTTGCGAGCATACTTCTGGTTGGCAAGAAACTCATCTCCAAGGGGCTACCAGAAGATCACACCATTTTCAAGAATTTTTGTTGTTCGTCACAGAGATGTTCCATAACTTTTTTGAAATCTAATGTGTTCCTAATTTCTTACGTAGGCGTCATTCTGTTACATTTAAGAAGGATCTGGAGGCATCGGTTTTGTATGACCTCTATTTTGTTCTGCGTGAATATTGACAAGGGTTTAATCTATGCCGTACATGCATGTTCCATTGTCGGTAGAATATACTGTTTGTATAATAGTCTACTGACCAGGAAGTCGGTTTGGAGTCGTAGCCGTCTCAATAGAACATTGTATGTTTTTTATAATCGTTAATAATTATAATATTATAAAAGAATCGTCAAATTAAGCATGTTCCATTGTCGGTAGAATATACTGTTTGTATAATAGTCTACTGACCAGGAAGTCGGTTTGGAGTCGTAGCCGTCTCAATAGAACATTGTATGTTTTTTATAATTGTTAATAATTATAATATTATAAAAGAATCGTCAAATTAATATTTTTAAATAAATATTTTAAAAGATGTTGTTGTCGGACGAGGAGAATGATGTAGTAGAATTATGTAAATTATGTGAGATCAATATAAACATTGATTTATTAAGGTAATATTATTATTTAGAGTAGAATAATAATTAATTTATTAAAGATTGATGTATCCCCTCTAGCCATTGTACAAATTATCAAATCAATGTCATCGGAATATAATTTATCCAATAAATAATATAATAGTATTTGTTTGTGTTTAAATAATCTAAGGACTGTTCTTAACAATGTCATATCTTTTTTGGTTGAGTCAAAAAAACGTGGACTATTTATAATACTTCTACCACTTCATCATTGAGATGCGTTAGTATAAAAACATCCTTTCTTATACTATTTTACATGGGCTGGAGTGCAATAGCGGGAAAATGCTTCTGAAACTAAATTAATTAAATTAAAATTATTTTCAAAGACCAAAAGAAACCAAACTAACTAACTCCTAGATCCTGACTAGTTCCAGCATTCCAGAACTTGTCACCAAGTAACGACGTTGTCCCCGGGGAAGAATTGTTGGATCTTCTTGATGTCGGGCAGGCATTGGGCCTCAGTAAGATGGATCCAGTGACGCCATCGGAAGAAAAATAATTTTGGCAAACTATCCATATAGCACCACAGGGAGTCACGCCTGATCTGTTCATTGGAAATTGTGGATAAGATGAAAGAAATGTTCCTGGTGACACGCTGTACTTGAGTTAGGAAATTGCCTAGTCTATTTAACCTAGGGTTGTCGAAATTTTATTAGAGGAAGCGGGGTGGTGGCCTAATCATTTTATATCAGAAAGACCATAAATGTGTGGACATCATTTCAGTGGTGAAGAATATCTTGGGAGACGACGATGTTACTGAAGTAAATGCAGTCTCACTTGGGACTTCAAATGGTAAAATTACCTTTGTGAACGTCTATTTGCCTCCACCTGGATCTTGCACTACACTATGTCCAATTCATCTACTTTGGCTAACTTGAACGACGTGATCATTAAGTGGAATATCAACGCCAAATACCCTCTATGTTTGGCAAGTCAACCGTCCGATTCAAAAGGAAAAGTACTACTTGCTCAGACAGGACCTTTCACGGTCATGAATGACCCGTCAGAACATACGAGAACCCCCTTCATAGAGTCAGACAAACTAACTTCTCTTAGACATCATGTTTTGTTCTCCTGGCCTGGCGGCAATATCGACTTGGTCAGTCACTTACAACTCAAGAAGTGACCATAATGTGATCCTTTTAAAGATCGAGAGAAAACGTCAACCAGGAGGACGTTCCCAGAACAATTCAACCACAAACGAGACTTTACCGTGCACTTACAGACAACCTACTGCAGAACCTGGATGGCATTACTTCCATGGACGAAGTAGTCGCAAATGTAACCCGCACTATTTTGGATAGAGATCACTATCTGTACCTAAACACCACCTTAACTACACCAGGGGATATGACAGGTCAACTTTAACCAAGGAAAGAAATGAACTCAAAAGTCTGCCGATTAATTACTGAGGTTAAATTTAGACTGAAGGCTTTGAACAATCATCTAAAAAACAGAGAGGTAAAAGCACAAATATCAAGAAGGAAGCATGTGTTCTGTTCGTTGAATAGAAATAGACCACTATTAAATTTGGAAGACCATCCGAGACGCCTCAAGAGAGGATGACCACAGCAAAATAAACTTAAACAGCCTAATAAAATACTATGTGAAAATATCCCATAAAGACCATAAGAAATCGGATGTATCTCAGAAATATCTCAGTAAACCGAAAAGGAACCGGATACGATTCACTTTACTGAAAACGACGTGAGAAATGCATTGAAAGCCATTAAAACAACCTATTCTAACGGACCGGATAAGATTCCAATGATCCTCTTAAAGAACTTGGGAGACCATGGAATCGCTGCATTAACAAAGATATTCAACCACTCCATTAACAAAAATTATATTCCAGTCTTATGGAAGCTTGCCACCTACGTCCAATTTTGAAACCCGGTAAAGTGCAGAAGGACCAAGCATCATACAGACAGGTCGCGTTATTGTGATTGGTGTCGAAAATTCTGGAAAGGCTGGTTCTTGCGAAAATCAAAAAATTTCTTCCAGACTTGTCATTTCAACATGGTTTTAAAAAGGAGAGGTCTACTTCGACCCACTTATCTGCATTGACTAACTTTATATGATATGGTTTCTGGTACAGGCCGGGACACATGGATTCGTGTCGAAAATTCTGGAAAGGCTGGTTCTTGCGAAAATCAAAAATTTTTTGCCGGACTTGTCATTTCAACATGGTTTTTAAAAGGAGAGGTCTACTTCGACCCACTTATCTGCATTGACTAACTTTATATGATATGGTTTCTGGTACAGGCCGGGACACATGAAGACTGCACTTTGCTCCAATGACGTCCACAAATCTTTCGAGAAAATGCGGAGTGGTTCACCTGTATGGTGGTGTTGTGCATCACATGATGTTAAAAAGAACTACACTTTCCCTATCTCTATCCATGAAGGAGGATGGTTTTCCAGGTACGTTTTAATTTTGTGTGGTGACGTCGAATCCAACCCAGGCCCTGAAATCAACCTGGTCCTAGGAAAACTATAAATATTGTCAATGTATATATTCCCCCTACTACCTCCTGTCCAAGTGGGGACAGAATTCTACTTTTTTTAATTTTGAAAGCGCGGATTGTTCCAACTTCTCTAATTACATCGACACCAATATGGAAGTATTTTACACATTGGTATTATCATCAATTGACCACATGATTAAAACTTTCACGGACATAATACTCAAAGCAAAAAAACTATTTATTCCAATGGGATGTTATCAAACAAGGAATACCTATTATAATATGCATACAAAAACACATATCAGAGAAAGAAATAAATTAAAGAGGCAAAAGGAATTATCAAATGACGATTTCCAAAAAATGAAAACCTAAATATACAAATTAAACAAGTTATCAGTCGAGAATCAAAATGCGATTGACATCACTTATTGATTCTCTATTGCCAAACACATCCGAGACGCTAATATAAAAGAAAATTAAATATTTGAGACGTTGCAATGAAGGCTCTGAGAAAGCCTTCCACGGACAAGGATGTAGGAACATCGACCCAAATGTTTTAATGAAGCACTATGTCGCAATCAGCCATAAAAATTTCTCGAGGGAACACAGAGTCTACAAAAAGAAGTTGTATTCATCATATGATTCGATTTTCTTTACTCCGCAAGAAGTTCGAAACGCAATCATGGATGCCAAAAACTCCCGTTCCCAATATGCTGACAATGTCTCGATGATGGAATTGAAACACCTTGGTGAAAAAGCAACTGAACAATAATATGATACCTTCTATATTGAAGAAATAAACGCAATCATGGATGCCAAAAACTCCCGTTCCCAATATGCTGACAATGTCTCGATGATGGAATTGAAACACCTTGGTGAAAAAGCAACTGAACAATAATATGATACCTTCTATATTGAAGAACTCCATAATTCTGCCAATTCGGAAGCCAAACAAATTTGCAATTGATCCTTCTAATTATCGTCCAATTGAAATATTATGTGCAATGTCCCAAATTTTAGAAAAAATAATTTTAACACGAATCAAAGATATTGTACCAAATCGAGTATTCCAACATGGATTCCGTGAAAATCATTATACTACGACTCACATAACGAAATTAACTCAATATATATATCTGACGGATTCTCCTATCCGAAACCACATAAAAGAACCATAATGGCTTCAATAGACTTGAAGAAATCATTTGACTCCGTGTCCCGGCTTATAGAGAAAATTTCTGACACTCTTATAAATCCAAACATTGAAAGATGGCTGTCGAACTTTTTTAAATGGAAGAAGAGGACAAGTGATGTCTGACAACAGAAAATCTAAATCCCGTTTATTGCCGAATGGTGTCTCTCAAGGTTCACCTCTCTTTCCCCTACTCTTCAACCTGTACACCAATGACCTTCCCACCAATGACGATCCCGATACATTGATGCTCTCATACGCAGATGACATTGTACTTGCGACGAGAGACTCTAACTATGAGAAGGCAGGGATGAAACTTCAAGTTATATTGGTATGTTGGAACATTGGCTCATATCAAATCGACTGGAAGTTTCTACAGGAAAGTCGTTTATAACAATTTTTTCTACATATAGAAGATCATTATACTCTCCCAAATTCAAATTGTTTGGATGTGAAATTCCTATGAATAAGTCTCCAACAATACTAGGATTAAAGTTGGATACTCTTTTGACATACGGCCAACACGTCAATGACGTTACTACCAAAGTCAGGAGGAGGATCAACATATTGAAAATTTTGTCCCGATCACCAATCGGGCTCAACACCTTCTTAAATCTACTGAAAATTTACAGACAATACATACTGCCAGTAATCGAATACACATGTCCTTCCTGGAGCTCGATGATTTCTGAATCGTCGTCTCAAAAATTAAATGCCGCACAAATTGCTGCCTTGAAAATAATAAATAAGAAAACTGTGGATAACGTATTGAATGTTAAAAAACACCTAAGGTGAAGAGTGAAGTCATTTCTACAGTAGGCAATGAAAACCGGCTGTCCTCTTTCACTCTAAATCTGCCTAGCTAGATAATGCGGGGAATCTATGGAGAATGAGACGGTCCCCGTTTCTAACAACTCTGTTGGATCTTCGAGGACCCCGAACGAGAGCCAGAACCCGGAAATCCGGGATCACTTAGTTAGTAGTTAACTTTTAACTTTTTCTAATCCGATGATCTTGGGGTAAAAAAAGAAGCTTTCGACTCTGTGTCAAGGAGGATTCCACTCATCTCTTGGACGAATGTCTTTAAGATCGAGGCTAGCCTAAAAAAAGCCTCAAAAATCACGGAACGATGGATTTCTGGAGAGTTCCAGCCACCATTACCACTTGAAGCCTTGTTGTGAATGATCCATGGAACGCGCCGTCGTGACTGCGAAGGTCCAGTCATTCGACCGATACGTGCTTGTGTGAGGTCGAGGGAGGAGCATTGGGACAAGATGAGGTCCCTGCTAGTGCGTGCTGGGATCACGTGATTAGTTAGTTTGTGTAACAGTAATCTCTGGTGCTATTATTATTATTATTTTAAATTATTGTGTGGTTAACGTGGTGTCTTGTGGCTCACCGGATAAGCTGTCACCCATTCCGGAAAAGAACGAAAAGAGCCAATAACTTCTCCCCAC
>RDEW01000002.1:672858-683851 GCA_011109175.1 Dicyema japonicum
AAAATATACGGTAATATTTTAGGATTCTCCATCCAATTAGATCCGTTGAGAGCTTTCGTTATTCTTACAATTTCCTTATTAGATTTCAATGGGAATTCTTCTCCTGTTAGATTTATTATGTATTTCCAATCAGTCGAACTTTCGTAGAGTAATTCCATGCATTTTATTTCTGCGAGCAATGTAGTGATTGTCCCCCATTTGACGCCATATGTATTAACGACAATCACATTTGGGAGACAGCTTGTGAAACTTTTAATACTCTGTAGAAATTCTGAACCGGATTTTCTGTCCACGTGGATACAATAATGGTTATTTGTTCTATAAATTGTTCTGAGTAGTTGTTCAACTTGTTTCGAGTTTCTGTAAACAATCAACAAGTAGGCCATTGGATTAGCTTGCTCCTCTTGAGATATTGGATATGAAAAATATCCACTTGATTTTGCGTGTTCATCACAGTTTCTGACCCGAATAATACTCGAACGTGTTTTGTCTGGTTCATCCTTCAACTTTGAAATCACTTCATGATTCCCTTTCAATAGTAATTGACATGTCTTATAAGTTATAATAAAAGGCCCATTTCTTTTATTCAGTTTGTGAGTCAAAAATATCAAAATGATAGTTATTAATAAAATCTTTAACTTTTTATATTTATCCAAAGAGATCAAATACGTTAATATTCTTTGTCGAATCCGCATCATTTTTTATTCATAAATGGAAAATTTTAAATTTTAAATTAAATTACCGTTACATTTGCATTTTTGCATATTAAATTTTATGAAATTATCATAATCGGGCATGCATGTAAGACCTTGAGCCGTCATACATGTACAGTACCGGTCAATGAAAATTGCTCATCAATATTTTTATTTTATTTATTTTTTTATTTTAATAACTCCGGGAACACCGAGAAAGAAAGACAAAAGACTCAAACAGTTAGGTGATCCCAGTCCCCGCAATCAATTGTGCCATTCAAGGTCTGTGATCTTCCATTGTCCCCACTACTTTCCGGAAGAGCCTTCTCTCGGTTTTGCAGAGGAATTCGATCGGGGAGGGGAATTTCCTATCCAATCGGTTTTCTCTTGCCATGGAAATGATCAGAACAAGCGGGTTTCCATCTTCCTCACAGACGCGAAAAAATCCGGAACCACGACTACGGGTCTTAGCTTCAATAAATAATGGGTCGACTATTGATCCATTACGTGGGCAAAGCATACTGATGGTTTTCTGGTGTATTGAGTTGACTCTGTGGACCATAGTCTCCGATAGCGCGAATCTTCATGCAACGGAGGCATACTCAACGGCTGGCACGATTGTTTGTTGGTAGATGGTAATAACAGAAGAGTCCATATTCCTCGGGGTCCTCGGGATATGGGCGTTTAAAACGTTAATTTTCTGGAGGCCCCTGGTAATCATGTCTTTTGCGTGGGAGTTAAAATTGAGTTGACTGTTGTACTTGACTCCAAGGACAGTGAGGGACCTTGTCACTGGAATCCGAGTATGAACAATAAAGATACTCGGTTAATTCTTAGAACCACGGTCCGAAGTGAAAATAGTACAAATAGACTTGGTTGCAGAAATCGTAAGTCGATTCCCAATAATCCAATCGTGGAGAATGTTCAATTTTGCCTGAGTTTTAAAGGATGCGACTTGCGTCGAACGGTTCCGTATTGCAATAACTACATCGTCTGCGTAGGATAATGGCAGGGAATCTTCGTCTCCATCATTAGGTAGGTCGTGTAGGAATAAGTTGAATTGAATTGGTGAAAGTGGAGACCCCTGGGGTATCCAGTTCGGTAGTAATCATGGTCTTGATCTGAGATCACCACTGACTACTCTTCCACGTCTTCCAGACAAAAAGTTGGCAACCATAATTTCACATTCGGACGAATATTAGTATTTATTTATTTAAGTAGAAATCAATAATTTCATGCTTTTTATTTGAAAATTAATAAATTAAAATCTTTGAGCTCATTTTTAGTCTAATTTATTAATTTTATTTTTTTTAAATTAAATATTCGCTTTATTTAACGAATTTAAAGCAAAATTACAAATAGCGTAACACAAAAAGTTGCTCACTTTTGTCGTGAATTCTAAATGGAGGTTATTTGCAGTTCCCGGAAAAAACATTTATCAGATTTCGTAAAAGGGATGATTATTGGCCATTTTAATGAAGGAATAACCATCAGAGAAATTTCCAGCATTCTCAATTTATTATTTTCAACTGTTTCGTTTAACATCAGGAAATATCGTAAACTTGGATCAATTTCTCGACAGCCGGGATCAGGAAGTTTGCCGAAATTAAATTTAATACATGAAGAATTTTTATATACTAAATCCAAAAGTCAACTGACGTTGTTGGCGCCAGAATTATCCGCAATAACTAAGGAAAAATTTAATATTACCGATTCCCGAGGGATAATTACCAGAACATTAATTCAAAATGGATTATACTATAGACATGCTAAATGAAAGCCATTCAAAAAAATTTATATCCCAAAAAAACATTGATTTGAGATGGGCTATTTCAAAAAAATTTATTTCCCTTTCGGATGAGACATGGAAATCGGTTATATTTCCCGATAATCTGTTTTCAATGTTTTTTCTAACAAAAAACATTGACTTATTTATAGGAAAAAAATACAGCCTTTCAAAATGTCAATTTACATCCCACTGTTGGATTTTCTGCATTCTGTTACGAGTTATGATTTGAGGGTGGATATCAAATTACGGTGTCAGCAATATTGTTTTTGTAGATCAAAACATGAATAGTGCATGTTATAATAATTTATTAACCAATAATCTGCAACAATCTCCAGGAAAAATGGGCCTAAAATCAATTATTTTTCAGCAAGACAACTCTCTATAGCCGGGTGGCATAGTGGTTAGGTCACGGGTTCGATCCTCGATGCTGTTCACCTGGTGGATAGTTCCACACATGTCGCATGGTCAAAGAATTTTTTGAAAAAGAAAAATCTCAAATTCTCGATTGGCCGTCACAATCACCAGATCTCAACCTCATAGAGCATGCATGGGCCTTCATGAAGAATCAATTGAGTAAAAATCACCCAAAAAAATATATCAGAGCTAAAAATAAAGCTAAAAGAAATATAGGAATCAATTCTACCAAATTTTTGTAAAAAATTAGTCATGTCAATGAAAGAAAGGCTTTAATTTTATTAATTTTCATATAAAAATCATGAAAATATTGATAATAGTATTTGCTTGCGTTTAAATAATCTAAGGACTGTTCTAAGCAATGTCATATCTTTTTTAGTCGAGTCAAAAAAACGTGGACTATTTATACTACTTCTACCACCTCATCATTGACATGCGTTGTGTGAAAACATCTTTTCTTTTACTATTTTACATTGCCTGGAGTGAATAGCGGGAAAACGCTTCTTCAATAATCTGTGTATTAAAAATTGGTAAAAGAAATGTTCCTTGTGAAACGCTAGTAAACTTTTTCACAAAATTCAGATTCTTAATATGCAATAAAATCTTAGTTCATCCAGCACGTCATTTAACCTCGTGGACTAGGGGAACGAAATAGCCCAACATATTAAATCTTAGCGTTGTTGAAATAACAAACTACAAATTGAATATTCTTGCGGCCAGGCAATAGAAAATACTCTCTGGAACGTCTGGAACGAAGCTTCTCGTCTGGAACGTCACCTGCACCGACACATGTACCCCTTTAAACTATATCAGAATTCCTCTGCATTCTGTTATGCCGCTGAGAAAGCCAAAAGATCAAAACGGGCAAAGTACACGGTCCTACCCGAGGATTTTTTATTTGTTCCTTGAGGTTGAAACATTCTGTACTCTTGCGCTTGAAACGCAAATATTCCTGAGTCGTCTAGGGAATTGGATTTCTACGCGAACAGGAGATCCTTGTCATCCACAAAAGGAATAGACACTCATTAATGCCAGACGCTGCATTGCTGATAGTTCCTTGATTTTATTTTAATAAGTAAATTTAGCTTTAATTCTTTAATAAGGGTTTTTCTATAAATTGTTTCCGAATATCGGTTTCGTTAATAAATACAAATATTACCTCTTTAGTTCTATAATTTAAGTAAATGAAACTAGTTAGTTAGTTTGAGCACATTCGCTTATAAATAAACACTGTTTATGGTTTCGCTTGTGCCATGTTTTTCGAATATCATATCCGTTAGCCTTTTCCATCTCTTTCGTTGTCGTGCTCGTCTTATGATTTCGTCCAGAATGAAACTTCAAAATAAATAGTCAAAATTTCTACATTTATCGGCAAGCGTACAAGGACGAAAGATAAATATCCTTCAAACAGATTATGTAAGCTTTTCAACTTATGGGCGGGAATATCTGATTCAACAAGAACCTTAGTGGCCTTATCCATCCTAAAGTCGATCAGTGAAATATCGGTGTCTGTGGAATAGTAATAGTCAAAATTTCTACATTTATCGGCAAGCGTACAAGGACGAAAGATAATATCCTTCAAACAGATTATGTAAGCTTTTCAACTTATGGGCGGGAATATCTGATTCAACAAGAACCTTAGTGGCCTTATCCATCCTAAAGTCGATCAATGAAATATCGGTGTCTTTGGAATAGTAATAAAAATATAAACTTAGTTTGAGATGATTCTAAAATGAACGATTCAAAAAAAACTGTTTTCAGCAGTTAAAATTATGCTTTTGACATCAGATCTAATATCGGGTTGATAGTAAATTCCTAAGGATATTTTCTAATGGAGACTTAGTTTTTCAAAGACTTCCATGATTATTTATTCACTTTCATTTCGAGCTTCTCCTTCAACCAAAGTCCTACGCGGATTTCCTTGGAAGCAGCCATAGTACGATGTTGGAGAGAATGGATTCCGTTATCACTCCAACGACCCCTGGAAGTCTCCACGCAATAGGAACAAAATGGTAGTTTTCTATAATATTTTGATTAAAATAATTACAGTGCGACCCCGATTTGGGGAAACCCAAGTAGCGGGGAAACCCTTTTTTGGGGAAAACCTTGCTTTTGGAGAAATATTTTTGCCATCCCTATAATTTTAAAGAAGTAAACCCCCTTCTAGGAAAAAATTTGATATTATCATAAACGATTCATTAATATATTTCTATAATTTTTGATTTATTATTATTTATTTATTCTAACTTGTTTTACAAAATTTATTATCAATAATTTTGAAATTTATTTAACCTGGTAAGTTTGTTATTTAACTAATTAACCTGGTAAGGAGTAACTTTAAAAAGAATAACTTTAAAAGCCTGGATGACGAAAGATATTTTTGAAAATTGGTTATCTCAATTTAACGAGGAAATGAGGGAGAAAAGAAAAAAATAGCATTATTAATTGACAATACAACTTGTAGTGCTGTTTCTGTCCAAAATTCAAACGTCGACATAATATTTTTTTCCTAAAAACACAACTAACTTAATTTAGCTATGTGACCAAGAGATAATACAGGCATTTAATTGACAATACAACTTGTAGTGCTGTTTCTGTCCAAAATTCAAACGTCGACATAATATTTTTTTCCTAAAAACACAACTATTTTAATTTCACTATGTGACCAAGAGATAATACAGGCATTTAAGAATCATTTCAATAATTGGATGATGAAAACGATTATCTATGATAAAAATACTGTAGCTCAAATAGATGAAGCAATAAAGGGAATCACAGTATTGGATGCTATTTCATGTTCGAAATTGGCATGGGGCGAGATTACAAAAAATTCAATACGACATTGCTTTGTAATGGCTTTGGAATATGACTGTTGGGAAAAAGAAGACACCGGAGAAAGTCTGAATGATTCGGATATTGTGGAAAATACGATTTTGGAGAGCTTCTGGGATGATAATAGTAGTGATGAAGAGGACTGCAGCGAACAATTTCTGGAACATTTGGATGATCAACAAGTTATAAACAATGCAGAATGCGCAAAATTTCCCCAATTCGGGGTCGCACTGTATAAACAATCTAAAAAAACATATCAATATTTAACTTTATCGACAACAATCCCCTGCTTATTTTGTTGTATAATTTAGAAACCGATTGTTTTGTTCATTGGGAATATGTAGGGTGCTCAAGGGTAGGTTTGGAGATATTCAGTACATTTATATAAACACGAAAATATTCTGTATTTTGTTGAAATAAGGTTAAATTACATTAAGAAAGTTAAAATAAAAAAATATAAGTGTCAGAAAATATGTCTATTTGCATTCATGCATTCGTAATATTCGATGTGAACAAAGCGAATTCTCAATAAATTCTTTCCACAAATTTAATTGAGAATAAATCAAACAAATTAATATTTTAAGATAATTTTGTTATAAAAATTAATTAATAATTAATATAAAAAGTTGTCAAAAATTAATTTAAAATATAATAGTAAGCATGGTTAATCAAGATAATGAAATATGTTTTGAGTTACTCAAGAAAACAAGTCGGAGTTTCACTCTTGTGATACAAAACCTTCCAGAACAACTAAAGCATGCCGTTATGATATTCTACCTCGTCCTTCGTGCACTCGACACAATAGAAGACGACACGACAATACCAATTGACAAAAGAAAAAGCATAATTACTACATTTTACTCAAAATTAAATGACGACACTTTTACTATTGAGGGATTCTCTATTGAGGGAAAGCACGTGCTCTCTAATTTTCCTTCGGTAAAGTTAGAGTTTATGTATAGATATCTCGGGAATATTCTAAACTGGAAAATACCTCTCAGGAGATCATAAGTAATGTGTGTCGCCAAATGTCGGAGGGAATGTCAAAATATATGGACAAGGGGGTCGACAGTCTTGAAGAGTGGGATGATTATTGCTTCTATGTTGCCGGACTGGTCGGTCAGGGGTTGTCGAGTCTTTTTGTTACGATATCAAATGAGTCCGATAAAGTCATGGAAAAGCGATATTGGAATTCAATGGGGCTGTTCCTTCAAAAAACAAATATAATCCGTGACTTCGCTGAGGATCTGATAGAAAACAGAGCATTTTGGCCTAAAGAGGTGTAATCACAAAGTAAATCTCTAAGATATGGGGGAAACACACAGATGAACTAGCCAACCTCCAAAAGTCCATAGAAAGCGGACTTATTGTATTAAATAAGCTAATCAGGAATGCCTTGAGTCATCTTCCAGACGTTCTAACATATTTATCATTCATAAAGTGTCCTCGTGTGTTCGCATTCTGTGCTATTCCACAGGTTTGCAGTGTCGTTATTTAGATAATGGCAATGGCCACGCTTGAATTATGTTATAACAACCCACGTGTGTTAGTTGAAAATGTGAAGATCCCTCGATATGAGACGTATTCGATAGCCAGAGGAGTTTCTGATTATAATACTGCGAGGGCGTTGATGTACAAATATGGGGAGAAAGTTCTTTGCATTCTATATTTTTAGTTTATTAGTAAAGGGGTTGATGACGATGACTTTGTTTGTTGGGTGAATGACCAATGTAAGCCACCAATTCAATATCGTGTTGGGCTTGCTGACGTTACTCCTTTTTATTTATTCGTCATATTTATGATTGGACTTATTTATTGGTAATTCTTTGACTTTTACTAATATTATTATATTTTGGCTTTACAATTTTTCATTATCAAGATACATTGATACAGAAGCATCCGAAGACTCTGAGACAATAAATTACTACACCGGCCCCTTCTTCCAATAGACAATCAGAATTCTTTCTTCCTTGGGACGTCCAAGTAAACCCGGTTGTCTACGATGTGGAGACCACCCATATCCACCAACATACGATTTCCTCTGTCCCTTTTGCAACCACCACGTGTTTACAACAAATCACGTATTTGAATTTTATGAATTGGAGCAACGTTCGTCTACAATGCCGGGACTGACCAATCTATGAGAGCGTCCAGCATCTGCTGCGTCCTATTTAATAGCTGCTAGCCTCTTACAAGTTAGTAAAGCTGGGGTTACTTCACTAACTAAATAACATTGATACATCCGTGGATCTGCTTGATGCATTCACACAACAAGTAGGCTTGGTAGATTTGTTTATTTAAAACTCGTCGACATATTAAAAAAATAAGTGGCCGTAAAGTGATTCGGGTCTCTTTTCACAGTGTTTGTACTGAGAAACGACACACTTTTTGTAAGTCGGGACATTTTACTGGATTTCGGAGAAGGGAATCGGGTTCCTCTTTCCTCTCACAAGTTCCTCGAAGGAACATTTTTGTGCCTCATGTAGCACAGCACACATAATAATGTAATTTTACATCGAATAGATGTATCGACCCCTATAGCTATTGTCAAAGAGCAAATTGGAGATGATGAAAATCGATGCTTCAGAAATTTTTTCGACTTCCGAGATAAAAATATTTCTAATTGAGTTTGAAACATCTAATATTTTTTCTTTTTTTTCTGAATTCCCGTTGTTTGACATAAATAATATCCGTAATTTCTTTTACACTCGTAGGTGGAAGTTAATATAATTATGAATTGCAGCACTGATTTTAATTAGAATCTCCTTTCTAAGAAGTTAGTGGGAAACTTTCTTTGTAGGTCTCAGATCATAGTGAGGGATTGACACCAATTGATAATTGGGGAGTCAAGCTCATTTACACCATTTCTGTAATTTTTAATTTTAACGAACTTTATTAACAAAGGAAAGTAAAGAGGGTACTATATTGAGGCTTCATACCACAAGTCCTGCCATAGCTAGGACTCTCCTCTGCGACCTCAGACCATCTTTGGTTTATTCCGTGCTCCGACATACGAGTCAAGGATAGCATCTCTTTTCAGGAAGTTTGCCATTTTTCTCTATACTCATCAGACCGACACTAGTAGAAAATCTTCGTCCTCATCGAGTGACGCCGTCATCAGTGAATACTCACTGCGGAACTGGATTGTCTAGACACTCACACAAGAAAAAGAAAAAAAGAAGTGAAGATCATTCCTCGGTTCTACGATTAGATAAAATTAACTGTTCTTTACTTAAATAAAGTGTGTGTCCTGCCTATGCGAAGCTATAAATACTATGGCTCTCGTGAAAAGCCTTTATTATTATTAGGGTGTGGTTAAAAAACCACTTTGTTTATTGTGTGATATATATATATTTCAGTTCTTGTTTTTTGTGTTTTATAAGATGTTGAATAAAATAATTAAAGGAAAGATCCTTGCTATATTGAAGTTAAAATGAACGAAAAAAAATATGGCAAAACATTAAAATATTCCACAATCGACAATCGGAAATAATAATAATACATGTGTCGAATCTCGTTTCCAGGAAATCGATCTATTGATGCTCTAATCGAGCAAAAGAATATCATCGGCATATATTAACATTTTCGAATTTAGGTGTTCAAACTTCGGAATGTCACACATAGCACAATTGAATAAAAGGGGACTTAAGACAGACCCTTGTGGAACCCCTCTTTTTAACAAAATTTTCTTCGAAATATGATCTCCAAACTTCGGAATGTCACACATAGCGCAATTGAATAAAAGGGGACTTAAGACAGACCCTTGTGGAACCCCTCTTTTTAACAAAATTTTCTTCGATATATGATCTCCAACACGTATAAAAGATTCTCTACCAGAAAGAAAATTTTTTATCCACACTAAAGCTTTGCTCCCAACATTAAAATTTGACAAAGTTTTCAACAACCCAGCATGCCAAACGCTATCAAAAGCCTTTGATATGTCTAGACATACGGCCGTAAGACATTCTCTATTCTTTTTAGCAACACATATAAAATTTGATAATATTGAGAAATAATCTCCAGTACCTCTAGTGGGGCGAAAACCCCACTCATCATCGAGAAGAAAATTGTTGTCTTGAAACGTATTTTGATAATCTGTTGAAAATGATTTTTTCCATAATTTTCGATATACTGCATATTAGGCTTATTGGCCAATAATTATCTGGATTTGAACTAGCTTTTCCCTTCTTCGGCATGCGGTCTTCGGCCACTGTTCTTCAAATAGACACTAATTCGTTATGCTTCGGCCGCAGTTTTTCAGATAAAAAAATTTAATTTCCTTTATTTATCTCAAGCGATAAATTAATTTTCAATCTTTATCTAAAAATAAGCGAAGTGTAACCACATAGGGTCGGTACACTCTAGGCAAAAAATTTAATTTCCTTTATTTATCTCAAGCGATAAATTAATTTTCAATCTTTATCTAAAAATAAGCGAAGTGTAACCACATAGGGTCGGTACACTCTAGGGTAGTGACATATTATTTATTATTTAAGCACTTCACAAGAGCCATACTAATTATAGTCCCAATGTGCAGCAAAAGAACCAAGGTTAGATGTCATTTTTTTCCATGCTCTTCTGTTCCTAACCAAAGCTTTTACGATAGCGGCCTTCTTGACTAACATAGTATGTTTCCATAGATATGTTCTGTGGGGATGTTAATTCTATCCTCAGCACGTGTCCGAAGAGCTTCCATCGGGATTCCATGCTTCTAAGCTGATAGGTCTAGTGCTGCATTTCTTATATAAAGCATTCCTCGATATTCTCGGAGGCCAGGTAGTTCCTGTTATATTTCTTAGCTGATTTCTGTGGAACGAGTCTAGTTTTGCCATATCCGCTGACGAGGTCGGTTAATTTCGAGCGTTATATAAAAGTACGGGTTTTATGAATGAGTCGTATAATAGGATTCTCATTTTCGTGTCGATATCTCTTTGATTGAACCATAGATTCTTCAGTTTATATAACGCAGCATTGGCTAGAGTTTTTCTGTGTAAAATATCTTCGCTATCTCCTATAAGTGAACCGAGTTTTTTTTTACTCATCCTTCTTATCTCTGTGAGTTCTGTTTACTCTCTGTTCACAGTAAGAAACCATTTCTCTAGTACACCTGGTGCTTTTTCTAATAGTTTTTCCATAACCTTTTGTCTTCAGAAATTAGGTCTACGTCGTCCGCGTAAATCACTTCTTCCGTCTTTCTTTGGTATAACAATCTAAGTTCTCTCATAGCGGCTTCCAAATAAATTGTGAATAGAAGAGGAGAAAGGGA
>RDEW01000002.1:686675-702065 GCA_011109175.1 Dicyema japonicum
GATCGTCCGAGGTGGACCACATCAAAATAAACTTAAACAGCCTAATAAAATACTATGTGAAAATATTCCATAAAGACCATAAGAAGTCGGATGTATCTCCGAAATATCTCAGTAAACCGAAAAGTAACCGGATACGATTCACTTTACTGAAAACGACGTGAGAAATGCATTGAAAGCCATTAAAACAACCTATTCTAACGGACCGGATAAGATTCCAATGATCCTCTTAAAGAACTTGGGAGAGTATGGAATCGCTGCATTAACAAGGATATTCAACCTCTCCATTAACAAAAATTATATTCCAGTCTTATGGAAGCTTGCACCTACGTCCAATTTTGAAACCCGGTAAAGTGCAGAAGGACCAAGCATCATACAGACAGGTCGCGTTATTGTGATTGGTGTCGAAAATTCTGGAAAGGCTGGTTCTTGCGAAAATCAAAAATTTTTTCCCGGACTTGTCTTTTCAACATGATTTTAAAAAAGAGAAGTCTACTTCGACCCACTTATCTGCATTGACTAACTTTATATGATATGGTTTCTGGTACAGGCCGGGACACATGAAGACTTCACTTTGCTCAATAGACGTCCACAAATCTTTCGAGAAAATGCCGCGTGGTTCATCTGTATAGTGGTGTTGTGCATCACATGATGTTAAAAAGAACTACACTTTCACTATCCCTATCCATGAAGGAGGATGGTTTTCCAGGTAAGTATTAATTTTGTGTGGAGACGTCGAATCCAACCCAGGCCCTGAAATCAACCTCGTCCAGATTAATATTAACGAAATACGAAACAAGGTGTTGGAAGTCCGCCATTTACTCAATAGTAATGAAATTGACATTGCTCTAGTCCAAGAGACAAAGCTACAAGCAAACATGCGAACCCCAACCTTTCCCGGGTACTCCGTTATCCGTAAAGACAGAAAGATTAAGTTTGGTGGAGGACTAATGANTATCAGTCTAGAATCAAAATGTGACGGACATCACTTATTGATTCTCTATCGCCAAATACATCCGAGACGCTGATATAAAGGAAAATTAAATATTTGAGACATGGAAATGAAGGCTCTGAGAAAGCTTTCCACGGACAAAGATGTAGGAACATCGACCCAAATATTTTAATGAAGCACTATGTCGCAATCAGCCATAAAAATTTCTCGAGGGAACACAGAGTCTACAAGAAGAAGTTGTATTCATCATATGATTCGATTGTCTTTACTCCGCAAGAAGTTCGAAACGCAATCATGGATGCCAAAAACTCCTGTTACCGATATGCTGACAATGTCTCGATGATGGAATTGGTGAAAAAGCAACTGAATTCCTATCATACGTTTATACTATCTGTGAAAATAATATGATACCTTCTATATTGAAGAAATCCATAATTCTCAAATCGGAAGCCAAACAAATTTGCAATTGATCCTTCTTATCGTCCAATTGAAATATTATGTGCGATGTCCCGAATTTTAGAAAAATTAATCTTGACGAATCAAAGAAATTTGTACCAAATCGAGTATTCCAACATGGATTCCGTGAAAATCATTATACTACGACTCACCTAACGAAATTAACTCAATATAAATCTGACGGATTCTCCTATCCGAAACCACATAAAAAAACCATAATGGCTTCAATAGACTTGAAGAAATCATTTGACTCCGTGTCCCGGCTTATAGAGAAAATTTCTGACACTCTTATAAATCCAAACATAAAAAGATGGCTGTCGAACTTTTTTAAATCGAAGAAGAGGACAAGTAATGTCTGACAACAGAAAATCTAAATCCCGTTTATTGCCGAATGGTGTCTCTCAAGGTTCACCTCTCTTTCCCCTACTCTTCAACCTGTACACCAATGACCTTCCCACCAATGACGATCCCGATACATTGATGCTCTCATACGCAGATGACATTGTTCTTGCGACGATAGACTATAACTATGAGAAGGCAGGCATAAAACTTCAAAGTTATACTGGTATGTTGGAACATTGGATCATCAAATCGACTGGAAGTTTCTACAAGAAAGTCGTTTATAACAATTTTCTCTACATATAAAAGATCATTATGCTCTCCTAAATTCAAATTGTTTGGATGTGAAATTCCTATGAATAAGTCTCCAAGAATACTAGGATTAAAGTTGGATACTCTCCTGACATTCGGCCAACAAGTCAATGACGTTACTACAAAAATCAGGAGGAGGACCAACATATTGAAAATTTTGTCCCGATCACCAATCAAGCTCAACACCTTCTTACTACAGAAAATTTACAGACAATACATACTGCCAGTAATCGAATACACATGTCCTTCCTGGAGCTCGATGATTTCTGAATCGTCGTCTCAAAAATTAGAAGCCGCACAAGTTGATGCCTTGAAAATAATAAATAAGAAAACTGTGGATAACGTATTGAATGTTAAAGAACACCTAAGGTGGAAAGTGAAGTCATTTCTACAGTGGACAATGAAAACCGGCTGTCCGCTTTCACTTTCTATATCTGAGTATTTATAAAATGCGGGAAATCTATGGATAATGAGACCGGCTCCGTTTCTACCAATTCTGTTGGATCTTCGAGGACCCCGAACGAGAGCCAGATTTCGGAAATCCAGGATCACTTTGTTAGTAGTTAACTTTAAAATTTTTCTAATCCGATGATCTTGGTGTAAAAAAAAAAGCTTTCGACTCTGTGTCAAAGAGGATTTTTACTTCGAAAATTTATTTGGAAAAAACAAAGATCCCTGGAAAGCTCAAACTCTGGCTAGCTACCTTCTTTAGTTGTCGGAAGGGACGCGTCTGCATTGGCCAGTCACCATCTATTTTACGGCTTCTCCCTAATGGGGATCCCCAAGATCCCCTTTGTCTCCAGTTTTATTCAACCTATTCATGGTGGTTCACCCACTCCAGACTCCGAAAATGATATTATTCTAACTTATGCCGACGACAATGTCATTGCGTCACGCGATCAGGACATCAAATTGCCATTTCGAAATTGCAAGAAAACCTGGACCGTCTTGACGAATAGCTATCAAAGAATCGCCGAACTGCCAGCACTGAAAAGTCTGTCACAGCCCTATTTACTTCAGACAAGAGACTGGGAAGACGGACGGTCGAACTGAAAGCAAACAATGAAGCTATTACTTTCAGAAAATTCCAAAGGATCCTTGGGATGACTTTTGAAATGCATATGTCATTTTCTCCCTATGTTGAAAATGTTATTACGAAATGCAAAAAGTAAACTAATTTTCTAAAAAGCCTCACAGGCTTATAGACGATCGAAAAACATTCTGTTTTGAGCACCGAATATAAACAATTCATTGAACCATGCATCTATAATGCATGTGGTATATGGGGCCCACTCATCTCTTGGACGAATGTCTTTAAGATCGAGGCTAGCCTGAAAAGAGCCTCCAAAATGACGGAACGATGCAAAAAATAGTTATTAATAAAATCTTTAACTTTTTATATTTAACCAAAGAGATAAAAGACTTTGTTAATATTATTTGTCGAATCCGCATCATTTTTTATTCATAAATGGAAAATTTTAAATTTTAAATTAAATTACCGTTACATTTGCATTTCTGCATATTAAATTTTATGAAATTATCATAATCGGTCATGCATGTAAGACCTTGAGCCGTCATACATGTACAGTACCGGTCAATGAAAATTGCTTATCAATATTTTTATTTTAATTACCCCGGGAACACCGAGAAAGAAAGACAATTGAGGCAAACAGTTATGTGATCCCAGTCCCCGCAATCAATTGTGCTATTCGACGTCTGTGATCTTACATTGTCCCCACTACTTTCCGGAAGCCTTCTCTCGGTCTTGGAGAGGAATCCGATCGGGAAATCTCTTATCCAATCGGTTTTCTCTTTCCATGGTAATGATCAGGCGAAGCGGGTTTCCATCTTCCCCACAGACGCGAAGAAATTCGGAACCACGACTACGGGTATTAGCTTCAATGAGTAATGGGTCGACTATTGATCCATTACGTGGGCAAAGCATACTGATGGTTTTCTGGTGTATTGAGTTGACTCTGTGGACCATAGTCTCCGATAGCGCGAATCTTCATGCAACAGAGGCATACTCAACGGCTGGCGCGATTGTTTGTTGGTAGATGGTAGAAACAGAAGAGTCCATATTCCTCGGGGTCCTCCGGATAAAGGCGCTTAAAACGTTAATTTTCTGAAGGCCTCTGGTAATCATGTCTTTTGCGTTGGAGTTAAAATTGAGTTGACTGTTGTAGTTGACTCCAAGGACATTGAAGGACCTTGTCACTGGAATCCGAGTATGAACAATAAAGATACTCGGTTCATTCTTAGAACCACGGTCCGAAGTGAAAATGGTACAAATAGACTTGGTTGCAGAAATCGTAAGTCGATTCCCAATAATCCAATCGTAGAGAATGTTCAATTTTGCCTGAGTTTTAAAGGATGCGACTTGCGTCGAACGGTTCCGTATTGCAATGACTACATCGTCTGCGTAAGATAATGACAGAGAATCTTCNAATGTCAATTTACTTCCCACTGTTGGATCCTCTGCATTCTGTTACGAGTTATGATTTGGGGGTGTATATCATATTACGGTGTCAGCAATATTGTTTTTGTAGATCAAAACATGAATAGTGCATGTTATATTAATTTATTAGCTAATAATCTGCAACAATCTGCAGAAAAAATGGGCCTAAAATCAATTAATTTTCAGCAAGACAACTCTCTATAGCTGGGTGGCATAATGGTTAAATCACGGGTTCGATTCTCGATGCTGTTCGCCTGGTGAATAGTTCCACACATGTCGCATGGTCAAAGAATTTTTTGAAAAAGAAAAATCTCAAATTCTCGATTGGCCGTCACAATCACCAGATCTCAACCTCATAGAGCATGCACGGGCCTTCATGAAGAATCAATTATCTGGCCTATAGTTATCTGGATTTGAACTAGCTTTTCCCTTCTTCGGCATGCGGGCTTCGGACACTGTTCTTCAAATAGATACTAATTCGTTATGCGGCCTTACCGGTTTTATGAATGAGTCGTATAATAGGATTCTCATTTTCGTGTGATATCTCTTTGATTAAACCATAGATTCTTCAGTTTATATAGTGCAGCATTGGCTAGAGTTTTTCTGTGTAAAATATCTTTGCTATCTCCTATAAGTGAACCGAGTTTTTTTACTTGTCTTCTCTTCTATAACATTACTCATCCTTCTTATCTCTGTGAGTTCTGTTTACTCTCTGTTCACAGTAAGAAACCATTTCTCTAGTACATCTGACCTGAATATTACTCGAACGTGTTTTGTCTGATTCATCCTTCAACTTTGAAATCACTTTATGATTTCCTTTCAATAGTAATTGACACGTTTTATAAGTTATAATAAAATGCCCATTTCTCTTATTTAGTTTGTGAGTCAAAAATATCAAAATGATAGTTATTAATAAAATCTTAAACTTTTTGCTTTTATCTAAAAAGATCAAATACGTTAACCTTCTTTGTCGAATCCCCATCATTTTCAAATTTGATTTCTTTATTTCTTTCGCAAATAAAAACTATTTATTGACCTAATTACCTTTTTAGAATGATCTATGGTTAACCATTTCAGAATGACAATATTAATTGTTAAATATTAGAATAATTATAATCAATTTATATTAGTTAATATCAGAAGATAAGTTTTTGTCGCTGGGTGCTTTACTGACAGATTACAAAGTGGACTTCACGATTCTAAGAAACAAAGTTAATTAAATCAATACCTGATTCTCGAGACGTGTTTGTTTCTGTGAATAATTTGTTTGTTTTGGCATGAAACATTGGACTAAATGAATTTACTTTCCAACAAGATTTGGTTCCTTGTCATCGATCAGTGTTGACAACTACGTTTTTTTTAATAACATCCCATTTCTTGACAGACCGCCGCAATCTCCAAACATTCTCTTCCCCATACAGACTCTTCGTATGCCTGGATGGTATACCTCAACTGGAATCTCGAGATGTTGTTTGTTCCCCTGTATTCTATTGCTTTCTGGAGATATTGAACAAAACCCTGGACCAAAACCCCTTATTATCATGCACCGCATTGCTAACGGTATAAAAACAAAGATTCTATCATCAAAGCACAAGATTGACATTTGCCATATACAGGAGTTAAATTTTCTACAAAGAGTACAACCCCACTATTTCCTGGATACATCTCTATCAGAATAAACCGTATTGGACGTGGTGGCGACTTACTTATCATTATTAAAAAAGGTTTATCCTTCCACGATGTAAGCGCAAGTGGATGATTTAATTCTACACGACAGGACCGCGGAACAAATTTATGTTATCTTAATGGGTCAGAACATCTAATTCTAATTAACATTTACATTCCACTGCCAGGATCTAGTCCTAATAACTATGTTCCGAAGATGGATCGTCTCTTACGATTTTCATAGTGATCATATTCCGATTATACTAAAACTGAGCCGATTCAATAACTCATGTAGAATTTAAGCAAACTTCAGATCTACAAAAAACACTGACTGGTCAAATTTCAAGCTCTTAATTAACCTAATACATTTTGATCCCAGCTCATTTTGCTCCATCGACAAAGCAGTGGACCATCTAAACCATGTAATCCTTCGAGCTGAAAAGTTGTTTGCCCTACGTGCAGTTTACAAATCCTACAAGACTACTCTGGACTCGGAAACTCGTCTCCTCATCAGCAATGAAACTCCCTGAAGATGAATCATCAACAAACCTCTTCTGATTTGGAAAATATATAATGTTTAAATCAGAAAAAAACAAAACTCATCAGATAAAAGAAAGATAGGGCGTAGAACCGCCTATTACCATCTATTGGACATAAAATCTACGAGTTTTTTATGGAAAACTATTTGTCGAATCAAGCTAAACTTATCAGGTGTATCAGAATTCTTTTCTGCTCCAAATAGTGAAAAAGTTAACAACCTAGTGAATTATTACGCATCTATAAGTCACAAGGACTTTTCGAAAACTCATTCTTGTCACCTTCGGAATTTAATGCCTAAACCAACTTCGTGGATCGATTTATTTACGCATGCCGATGTCACACATGCTATAAGATCGATGAAGAGATCTTCTACGAGTGTTCCTGACGATATTACGGGAATTTTTCTAAAACACCTTGGTAATATTTCAATCAATTCGATTACGTCAATTTTTAATTTGTCTTCTAACAAGAACGTCATCCCATGCAAATGGAAGAACTCACTTATAATGCCCCTCTTAAAACAAGGAAAACCGAAAACCTTACATTTTTCATACCGTCCAATTTCATTGACGTGCGCATTATCGCGCCTAATGGAGAAACTCGTACTCTGGGAAGTTAAACTCCATTTGCTCAACTGCCACTTTCAACATGGTTTCAAATGTGAGCGTTCAACTACGACACAGTACAGATAGGCCACGCAAGATCGGAGTCCTATCTTCTATCAAGTGGCGTCTCTCAAGAATCGCCCCCTCTCCGGCGCTATTCAATTTATTCCTAAACGATTTACTGGAGGACCAGATTCAATGCTTTTTACATATGCTGACGACTTAATTATTGCTAGTAGAAGCAAATAAGTGGATATGCAAAATCAGAGCTTCAGTCACAAATTGATGATCTGGGAGCCTGGTTGAATTTGGATCGTCTATCCATATCCAGGGATAAATCAACGTTTACTATCTTCATCACAGACAGAAAAGAAAAATATACACTGTATTTGAGCATATATGGAGACTCTACCTCTACAAATACATAAAACTATTCTGGGAGTGACATTCGACCTTTGATGACATTTTATCAACATGTGAAGAACGTTTTGACAAAGGGTCTCAGGAAACTGAATATAATGAAATTGTTCTTAAAGTCCAAGCTGTCACGGGAATGCGCTGTCGTTTTGTACAATCAACTTTTAAAACCGAAGGCTTATGGAGATTCAATATCCAATTTGTACAAGATCAATTCTCTAACTGCCAAATTGGTTCGTCTAACAAATTACCAGTCGATCTTTCCCCTCAATGCTTGACCACGCCTCAATCGAAAACAAAGGCTCCGGTATCATCGGTCTGTGTGGTCACGAAACAAGTCGTTTCTTCCATTCAAGACTAGAAGTCGTAAATACACGTAAATTGGAAAAAAACCCACCCCTCTTCAAATTTTAATGGAAGGTGATCGTCGTCGATACAGGAAAGCCGTGGGTACTCTGGAGGATCACAAGAAAAACCTCTCGATCCTTTTGAGGTGTACCGGGATCACTTATTTAGTTGGTTTACTCCTTCTTTCTTGGTGTTCCCTTCTCGGGGTTATTAAATAAATAAATAAAGGTTGTAACTGCAAAACCGGTTTTTTTTCTATCAACACTGTAATTTCAAAAAATGGTTCCTGAAAATAAACACCGACTCCCTGAAAAATGTTCCGGTATGGATCGAGGACGAGGAATTACTTGATTACATAAAGGATTTGGCTCCGACAGCGATGAGTGTTTTTTGAATGTTCCGTGATGGTAAGAAACTCCCTGTGACGAAAGTCACAATTACGTCCAGGGCTGAAGAGACCTCCCTAATCAGGAATGGACTGTTCATTGCTCGAGACCTAATCAACTGTGAATGGATGAAGAGGCCCCCTCCTATCTGCTACAATTGTGAACGAATTGGCCATATCGCCGCGCATTGCAAGGAGAAGAAGAGGTGCCTCAAGTGTGGAGGGGAACACGACCTTGTTGTGTGTGAATTTTCTCCAGACGTGAAGACAAATTGTATTAATTGTGGAGGACCAGGGCATAATGCCCTATACAGAGGATGTCTTGCTATGAAGGAGGCATCCAAGAAAATGATCCCCATAAAGACAGAGTCAAAAAAAGCAGTCAAGCCAACACAAAAGGTGAAGAGGACCAGTATATCACATATTCAGGATGGGCCAGTGGAGCGGAGTGCTACACGGGAACTTAAGCAGAGGAAGGCAGAAGTTTCCGTGAGGTATCTCGAAAGTTAAGTGAAATAATCGCACGTCTAAACAAGCTATGTACACTGCTGATTGTGGATTTACGGAATTTCGTGGACCTGGCTGTGGAGAGCCCAGACCACCATCAAAAATTATGAAAAAGCACTTAAAAATAGCGCTACTGAATGACCGCTCCTTGGTGAAAAGGCATGATGAACTAGCGCTACTTGCAAAGAATGCCAAGGTTGATGTCTTGGTAGTGAACGAGACAAAAATTAAACACGGAAGATATTATAGTATGAAAAGATATGATTCGGTGGACATTCAGTGGAAGGATGGAGCAATGGCTGGGAGGGGGACTTTGATCTTTTTCCTTAAAGAATTGCAAACACGAAACGATTCTATTTTATTGACCGCAGATTCGGAATTCGTGTCCGTCGATGTACAATGTGGAGGGACATGGATAAGTGTGGGAGGATTATACTCTAAGGACTTGATCCCAGTCTTCTGAGAAAATTGTTGAGTTCTTCGAAAGAAAATGATGAGAAATTAATAGGAGACTTGAATGCTAATAATTCGAGTTACGGATGTTGTGAAAACAACGAGGATAGGCTATTCTTAGCAGATCTGGATAACAAAATTGGAGTTGAAGTCTTGACGTCTGAGGAACCTAACTATTTCTCACACTAGGCGGTGATATGATGGGATTGATTCTAGTGTCTTCACAACTTATAGATCATGTGGACAAACCGAGAATACTTTGGGATATAGGAAGCGATCATATCACACAGGAGGTAATTATAAACCTGGAACCGAATGTTATTGAAGATATTTTCATAAAATATGATACCTCATCGATAGACTGGGAACATAATCGTGTGCTTTTGTCGAAGACCTTGCGAATGAGAAGTAATTCTTTCTCTTCACCTGAGGAGTTGGACGTTTGTAACTGGGAACTGTCTAATATTATGCAGATGTATCTGCGATTGTATGGAAAGAAGGTTTATTCCAAGAGTGCTTCGAACAAGAAGCAGTCTTCCCCTTCCGTGATACGGGATCTTATTCGCCAGAGGAATAGTTTAAATGCTAAACTTAGACGCTGTATGAATTTGTGGGACAGGAAAACTCTTAAAAGNTAGCGCTACTTGCAAAGAATGCCAAGGTTGATGTCTTGGTAGTGAACGAGACAAAAATTAAACACGAAAGATATTATAGTATACAAGGATATGACTCGGTTGACATTTCGTGGAAGCATGGAGCAGTGGTTGGGACAGGGATTTCGATCTTTTTCCTTAAAGAATTGCAAACACGAAACGATTCTATTTTATTGGCCGCCTATTCGGAATTTGTGTCCGTCGATGTACAATGTGGAGGGACATGGATAAGCGTCGGAGGATTATACTCTTAGGACTTGGCCCGATCTTCTGAGAAAATTGTTGAGTTCTTTGAAAAAACCCGATGTCGATTTTGGTAGGAGACTTGAATGCTAACAATACGAGTTACGGATGTTGTAAAAACAACGGGGATAGGCTACTCCTAACAGATCTGGTTAGCGAAATTGGAGTTGAAGTCTCGACGTCTGAGGAACCTAACTATTTCTCACACTATGACGGTGATATGCTGGTAATGATTCTTGTGTCTTCACAACTTATAAATCATGTGGACAAACCGAGAATACTTTGGGATATAGGAAGCGATCATATCTTACAGGAGGTATTTATAAACCTGGAGTCGAATATTATTGAAGATATTTTCATAAAATATGATACTTCATCGATAGACTGGGAACATTATCGTTGTTATTTGTCGAAGACCTTGCGAATGAGGACTAATTCTTTCTCTACACCTGAGGAGTTGGACGTTTGTAACTGGGAACTGTCTAATATTATGCAGATGTATCTGCGATTGTATGGAAAGAAGGTTTATTCCAAGAGTGCTTCGAACAAGAAGCAGTCTTCCCCTTCCGTGATACGGGATCTTATTCGCCAGAGGAATAGTTTAAATGCTAAACTTAGACGCTGTATGAATTTGTGGGACAGGAAAACTCTTAAAAGCTAAATTTCTGTGATTCAAAAATTACTGGAAAGAGCATGGAAAGTCGTTGCGGAGGATAAACTAAAAAATGCAGCCTCAAAAGTTAACTAAAAAACCTTTGTTTCTGGAAAATGTACAGAAGGCTTACTAATGGAAATTTAAAGGCAAAGAGTATTGTGCTGGCCGATCATGAGGGAAGGAAAATTCCTTTGGAAAGAGTCCCTTCGGTGTTCAGGAAGCAGCTTGAGGATATACAGGGAGTTAATCCGCTTAGTATTGTACCTGAAATTTTTCAGAGGAGATATTTAATTTTATGGATTACTCTATGGGCGAGCTGAAAAGTCTGGGAAAAGATATCACTTTGGCTGAAGTCAGAACTGCTATACGCGAGTGCAAGAACAAGGCTCCTGTATTTGACAGCATTCCCATCATTATGTTTAGAGAAGGGCCCGAAGAACTACTATCTGTTCTACAAAAGATGTATAACTCGAGTTTTAAGCTCGGATATGTTCCTCTGCTATGGAAGCATTCTATTGTGAAGATGATCCTCAAACCTGGAAAATCGTGGAAGGATTTTCTTAGTTATAGACCAAGAAGCTTTATATGTTCTACATCAAAGATTATGGAACGGATTGTATTCAAGAGATTGAATCGGCATATGGAAGAAAGTAACTTTGTACGACTATACCAATGGGGTTTTTGGCCAGGAAGATCGTGCGGAAATTGTATATTCTCACTAAATTATGAAAATGGCACGAAGCCTTATTTTGTCAACTTGTACGATCAAAGATGTCTAAAAAAATGTTCCTAGGGTTGAAAGACTATTTGTCTGGGAGGATATCTTATGTGGTAGCTGATGGAAGATATTCTGATGGTATATCGTTTAAATGAGGAGTACCGCAAAGATCTATTTTAAGACACCCTGTTATTCAACGTATTTATGGAAGATTTTCCGTCTCCACTAGACGTCAGGACCAANCCTTATTTTGTCAACTTGTACGATCAAAGATGTCTAAAAAAATGTTCCTAGGGTTGAAAGACTATTTGTCTGGGAGGATATCTTATGTGGTAGCTGATGGAAGATATTCTGATGGTATATCGTTTAAATGAGGAGTACCGCAGGGATCTATTTTAAGACCCCTGTTATTCAACGTATTTATGGAAGATTTTCCGTCTCCACTAGACGTCAGGACCAAGCTGATAAAATACGCTGATGACATTTAATCTTGGATTCGTCTTTGAATACATACCTTTCAGAGCGGAGATTAGGAGTTTTTGTTAACAAAGTCCAGGAATGGTGAGATCGGAGAGCCCTGAGACTCTCCACGGAAAAGTCCAGTTATTTACAAATAAACAGGCTGGGTTGGCATCACGAAGAGTCTTACACTCTTCGCAAACCGAGAGTTTTTGTTAACAAAGTCCAGGAATGGTGAGATCGGAGAGCCCTGAGACTCTCCACGGAAAAGTCCAGTTATTTACGAATAAACAGGCTGGGTTGGCATCACGAAGAGTCTTACACTCTTCGCAAACCGAGAGTTTCGTCCCTGAAATACCTTGGAATTGTATTTGATGGGAGAGGATCATATCTGAAAGACATCGAAGAGCGAAGAAAGAAGGCTGTGCAAGCACTGTTCTGCACTAGAAGACATAAGTTGGATGGTGAAACCATGTTCTTTGTTTTTCGGAATGTGATTTTTCCAAGACATATTTACGGAAGCGAGGGATGGTTTTACAGACCCTCGAGGGAGAGGATCCTCGCTCGACTTGAGAAAACAAGGCGAGCGGCGATCAAACTATATTTTGGAAAAAAATTATATGATGTTTCTACTGAGGAAGAGAATAATCTTGTGAGGCCGGTCAGGCAAGATGTAGAAATTAGAATCAGTAACTTCCAAGATTAGTAGAAGGGTGTTAGGCAAGGAAACAAAAGGACCGGGATGAACAGTCCAGGCCATCTGGCGGACTGAATATCTATTCCGTAGCTTGATGTTAGATTGTTGATAATAATAAACACTGAGTAAAAAAAGTCTACTTCATTCAGCCGCCGCTCAAATAGGACATCCGATGAAACGTAGAGAAAACATAAGAATGTGGAAGATGTAACCGGACAGAAAATCCTTGCTTTTGGTGCTTTTGGAAAGCTAATAAAAATTTGACTCTAGGGTAAAAATCTCAGTGGAAAAGTAAAGCTAAAGATATACAAATGCTTTGTCGTGTCCAACCTAACTTTTAATTGCGTGACATATGGCTTGTAAAAAAAGGCTATGGAAAGAATTGACAGCTTTCACCGCATCATGTTTCGGAAGTCACTCAATATACGATACAATATGAATATATATAACCCAAATTATATAAATTATGTAACACAGAACCAATTTCGATGGAAATAAGACGATTGAGAGTGGCGGTAACATTTTGAGGATGAACTTTGAAGTACCAGCAAATCGTGTGATGGAAGAATATTTATTGGAACAAGATAGATTATTCCGAGAAAGACCAAAGACAACTCTATCATCTTTGATAATTGAGGACTTGAAAGGCGTAGGCGGAAGCTAAAAACGGATAGATATGAGATTCGTCCGGCTCTCCGACTGAGACATCGGATAAGGGAGTCTTGTATCATTTTCCTGTAGGCAAAACAACGATTGGACCATCCCGCTTACGTTATCATTGTTTTCTCTATTGGATTCATTGTGAGTAGATCCGAAGAATATGTTCCACTATGATCATTAGAAAGAAGAGTACTCATCACCAAAAAAATATAATATCAATAAAAAAATAACATACATGTTACTAGCACATTTAACACATTGATTAAATCAAAAATCTTTATGCGTCTAAGTGCACAATCTTGACGCAGTTTTAACATTTTTCTTTTAATATTGATCAACCCACATTGCAGGCTAAATCATGAGAATCAATAAAAAAATGTTATTTATATATCAGATTATTTAGTGGAACAAAACGCATCAAATGCGACTATGAGGATGAAGATAACATTCAATAATTATATGGAAGCTATATTGTACTTGACTAGAAAGGCTGTGGATGTTCCTGAGGTACTGGTATTTATGTGTTCCCTCTGGGACAAGCCATATAACAGAGATTTATTTGATCATGATAAACTGGAGTTACTAAATGACATGAACCATTCAATTAACCAGTTGTGTCGGTAATCTCCCCAACATTAAGAAGGCATGATAACGAACGACCCTTTTGACAATCTTCACCTAATTTGAGTTAATTAAGTTACGCGGGCCTTACTACCTTGTAAGAGTCCAGTGACTATTAAGTTATTGTTAACTCCATGCTTGCGATCTTTGGTAAGCCCAGCACAAACAGTCATACATAATTAATCCAAGGAAGGAACCCAAGGAAGAACATCTGCTTGTGTCGACAAAATCCATCTCTTCCATTTTCATCACACGTCCTTCCGTTGCGGATATCACTTTCATTCTTCTATTGATTAAGAGGATGCACCTCAAGGGTGTCTCAATATTTCCTCGACATCTCCACAGGAAAAAGTAGGATTCGACATCATCCGCGCGCTTATAGTTGCGGGATAGGGAATTTGTGACACTTTTCTAGAACTTCAAGTGAGCGATGCCACCACGTAGGCGAGTCAAACGGCATTATCGTATTAGAAATCACGCTCAATATTAATCGAATATATATTTAATAATAGAATAATATTCAAAAAATTTAAATAACAATAAAGTGTATAATCTCAATAGGATAAAAATATATTCATTACTGTGGTTTTTATTATTAGTGTGGTCATCAAACTCAAATGATTAATTCAGTAAGACGTGTAACGGTAATGATATACATTATTGGCAGAAAAAGTCATCACTTGATGCGATTGAAGCGCAGAAGCAAGAAATGTCGACCACTGCAGATAAAATATCGGAAATCCTCCAGAAATTGTCCCAACCATATGACAAGATAATTCGACCTCTTGAAGGAACGACTGGTTTCAATATGTACTGCATGAGTCCTCAAAGTCCAAACCACCTTGAAATGAAGCCTATGTGCTTATTCCTGGGTTCATACTCAGCTGGGAAGACGACAGCCATTGCCTATTTATTACAGGATGACTCTCCTGAACTGAGAACAGGCCCTGAGCCCACAACAGACGCATTTCACGTTCTGAAATACGGAGAGAAGAAACTGTCAAGTGATGGAGTGATTCTAATGAATGACCCTTCGTTAGGATTTCAGAACTTTTGTCCTCAAAATAAGAATTTGAGTCGCCATTTTCGTTTGACTCGGCTTCCTAATCTCGTCTTAAAGGGGATGGACATAATAGACACTCCAGGATTTCTAAGTGGAGAGAATATGTCAGAGGCTCGAGGTTACAGCCTTCCTAATGTGGTCTATGAGCTAGGAAAGATGGCCACGAGGCTATATTTTTTAATGGACA
>RDEW01000002.1:702823-797533 GCA_011109175.1 Dicyema japonicum
TGATGTGGAAATAGATCGAATGTAATTTCCTTTAAGCAAATCTAACTTTGAAACATTCCAAACTATAATGAAATAACCAAATTATGTAGGCAGCATCCTTTCGTTACCCTAATGACTTCCAAATATAAATACAAACTGCACATAAACCGAAGTTTTAAAGCTTGAAGAGAAGTTGGTTGAATTGATGAAGGTATTAGATTCTAAAGGTATTTTTTGAAAAAATCAATTTTTTCAAGTGGTTTATGAAGCCCTAAATTTATCAAGGAGGCATTGTTTGCATTTAATGAAATGAAAATTCTATAGATGCAGAAAATTTTAAACAAAAAGTGAAAAAAAGACCTGTAAGCAAAAAAGATATTGTAGTTAGATTATCTGCAAGAGACGGAACTCTTACCCAATATTGGAAATGAACAACAAGTATCTCTAATTTCTTCAATAAGAAAGTAAAAGAAAGTATTTTTATTATAAGCAACATGCGTGAAATCATAATAGTTATAATTTCACTTGTGCAACATCAGAAACAATCCTCCGAATCAATTTTTTCCGACCTTCTCGATCGTAAAAGAGATTCCTCAAATCGTTCAGGTCGTCTCCACTTCTTAGACGTTTGTTCACAAGCTTTAGATCTCTGTCAATGTTTCTAGTCTACGAAAACACGGTCCCTGTCTCATGAAGTAATCCTCCATTGCTATGATTGCTGGAGCACGCAAGTCCATACGCAAGATATGTCCAAATAGCCTCCAGCGCAAATCAACAATCACGAGACTCAGTGGACCGTGGCGCCATGTGGTGGTGCGTGGCTAATTGGTTGAAGTTCTCTGTGTTTGTCTGTTTTGTCCTCTCTCTTCGTATTAGGATGGCGTCATGTGATCCATCTGTCAAGGTGGAGCCCAGTGCCTGGCTGGCACAAAAAAGAATCATTTGCTCTCGCCCACTCCAGTGGAGAAGTTTCCACAACTGCAAGTATAGACGTCTTTTACCCTTTATGTTGATTCCGGATGGACTCTGTTTCTGTAGAAGTGGAAACTGGATATACTTAATTAGTTGTTTACTTTAACTTCTTTCTCGGTGTATCCGGGGTTAATAAATTATTGATTTTATTTTTTTCAAATTAGTCACAAATTCTAAGGAACCAAAAATGGCCATTTTCGATAATCGAGTGTATATGGTATTATTGAATTTACGGTACTTTTCTCATATGGCGTCATTGGATCCACCTTACTCAACAGACGGCCAATGGATGTCCGACATTCAAAAGGATATACTCATTCCATCACGAGAGAATTTAGCCCCTGAAGACGAGTTATGGAATCGACCTCAGCTACCTGGCAAACGTATTCCAGATCACTCTGCTTGGTTGAGGGTTTTGCTGGAACTCGTCAGGATGAAATGAAAAAATTCCAAAGACCACGTTAACACCAAACTAACTAATCAACAGGACCTTTCCACGCTTCAAAAGAGAAAAAGAATTAGTTAGTTTTGATTTATCCTTGATCTTTGGAATAATTTAAATAATCGATTTAATGGATTAAGATGGCAGTCCCCCGCTAGTTTCGGGTTTTCCTTTGACTGTTGGGATCACTTTGTTAGATGTTCCTTCTGATGGCGTCATTGGATCCACCTTACTGAGGAGACGCTCAATGGCTGGCCGGCTTCAAGGGGATCCAATTATTCTTTCCCCAGGGGACATTGTCGTTACCTGGTGACAAGTTCTGGAACGAGTCAGGATCAAGGAGTTAGTTAGTTTGGTTACCTTTAGCATAGTCTTTAGAATAATTTTAATTTAATTGTTGCTGATAATTTTTCAACTTTGATGTTTTGTGTTATATTGTAATGTGCTTATTTTGACGATTTCTTTTGCATTCAGATTATCCCTTTTATTTATTAACCCCGGATACACCGAGAAAAAAGTTAAAGTAAACAACTAATTAAGTGTATCCAGTTTCCACTTCTACAGAAACAGAGTCCATCCGGAATCAACATAAAAGATAAGACGTCCATTACATGCAGTTGTGGAAACCCCTCCAGTGGAGTAGGGAAGAGCAAATGATCTTTTTTCGTGCCGGCCTGGCACTGGGCGTCACCTAGACAGATGGATCACATGACGCCACTCTAGTAGGAAGAGAGAGGAGAAACAGACAAGCAAGCAGAAAACTTAAACCAATTAACCACGCAGCACCACATGGCGCCACGCGGCAAATACTGCTCTTTGGTTAGGCTTATACTTAGATGTACTAGAACTCGACTTGATTTTCTACAAACAAATTAGTAATATTCACTTGAGTTAAATTTTACAAATTGTTAAATTTAATAAACTGCAGCGAACGATAATCAATTCAAATTGTAGTGAAACCTCATGCCGAAGCTGTGATGCTTATTTTCATATCCATTTGGTCGTTTGTACTTACATTAATTTATATTATTCCATTCTCACAATTGTTTTTATCTTTAGGCCCTTTGATCTCTTAGACCAATTCTCTTAATGTGACATAACAGTCGACGTCTGGAGTGAAATGTTTGGAACCGAGCTACATTCGAGTTGAAATCTACACGGGACTTTGTTAACCACATCATCGGTCCCCGCAGGACAGTTTGGGACCACCGTGGAATAACTAACTAGGGAAAGGACCTACAAAGGGAGAACTAACTGGAGATGGGCGTACTGGCCTTGTAACTACAACATTCTGGAGATGAAAATTGGATGTATAACAGTCTAGACCAGAATATGGATGGCTAACAAGTAAAGGGGGTACCGGGATAAACAGTCCAGGCCAACTGGCAGACTTGGTAGTACCTATTTCGTAACATGTTGTTTAATTAATTTTTAATTTTTATTCTTAACATATCTGACTTATTGAGACACGTGCTAAGACTTTAGCTACAACTTTTGTCAATTCTATGATTTTTTTGTAACTTAAACTGATACTTTTTGTGTTTTCACATAGACTTTAATAATATTATGACAATCTGGAGTCGGTTGTAAGAGGCAAACGTGTCGTTGCAGGTGACTTCCCAGACAAGAGGTTTCCTGGCTTCAAAAAGGAAGATTATCATCCCATCTGGTCGTTTCCAGTCCGCCTGTAAAGACCGACTTGTTCGAGCATGGAGGGGTGTCCGGTGGCGTCCAAAGTTTGCCTAACGACTTCATTCAAGGCCAAGTGTTTGGGAAATTCCTGCACTCTTCCTGCTGAAGAGAGGGTATTGGCAAAACAGTCGATCTAGTCTCCGCATCGGCACGGATGTGAAACACAGACTTTTAATCCCAGTCGTAATGAGATCTCAATATGGACGCATTCATCATCCAGGAAGGTTCCTAAAACTCCATTGGGAATGGCTTTAAGCCATGTACCGCTCTCGGAAGACGTCCCCTGACAACAAAGGCACGGCGATGTTGTCTAAATGACACAAGCAAATTTTAAAAAGAATTCCAGCATATAGAATCGTCCAGGCCCGCTGAAAGAACTCAGAAGGCAGAAAAAGCTGATAAGTACGCTCCAGGCCTCACGAGCATGGCCGGCGTCCTGGTCAATAGAAAATTCAGGGAGGGAGTGTAAAATCCTCTTGAATTGCGAATTCCAATCCCTCCGAGTCTAACTAGTAGCGTGGATTCTTCCATGAGTAATCCTCAAACCGGACGTTGAAGATACGCTCTACTGTTGTACGGAAAATCCTGTTAATCTGTGCGAGTTAGTCACACAGTCCTTATGACATATGCAAGTCTCCGTACGTTGAGGTTGTTTTTCAGAAAAAATATGACGTATGCATTTCAAGTAGACACAGGCGATCCAGAGTCTCTCCGAGTAATATTCGTTTTTCAAGCATATCTTTCCCATTGCATTTATGGTGATTGGGGATCCGAATAATATAAGGTCTTCATCGGGTGTGGAAATATTTCCAGGAAGTAAATCCCCGAAGGATGATAAAGCTTTTGAATACTTCTCTTCTGAAAGTTCGCAATTGTAGATTTCGCATTTAGTGTAATTTAAATCCATTCCAGCTTCTGACAGAGCTGGAATTATCACCTCCAAATCCTGTAAAACGATATCTGGGAGTCATCCGAGGACCGCATCATCCAGATACCATAAGTCGAGTTTCTTGTATCCCAACTTTAACCCACTCTGAGGATACCTCGGTGTCCTTGTATTGAGGTCGAATACAGAAACTTGTTGGAAAACCGTATTCTTGCCAGACTTTTAATTAAGCAATAATCCTAGTAAAACACAAAAGTAGCTTCCTCTCAAAAATATCAGCATTTATAAGTTCAATCAGCTTTGTTAGATCTTAATCTGATAGGATAACTGATTGAGAGTCCCATCGCCATAATCACTGGGAATAGCATTTATGCACTTAAAAAAGAAATATACAATAGTATTCTCCCCGAATAACGAAAAGAAGATGCAGGACTTTGCATTATCGTATAAGCAGTCTGAGCAATGATGAAAAATAGGAAACCTGCAAGATATCGACAACTTTTCCACTTTTTGAAAACCTTGAAGAAACTTGCATATAAAAAGATCTAATTGGCAGTAAATAGGAAAATCGATACTTTATTGGATTATTCTCGACCGCCTACCAATTATCCCAAGCACTACTATCCTCCTCGAAAATGAAAAACTTAAAATCATCAAAGGATGTCGGAAAATACAAATCACAGCGTTGTCTGCTCCAGTGTGCACGAAAAGCACTTCCGAGTCACAAGAGCGGAATCTTCAATCTGTATAACTACAATTCAAACGTTAGTATTCAGAGATATCTTTTTTAGAATATATTTGATTTCTCCCTGATTTTCCTTCGAAATTTTAATTTCTGTTCAGAATAAAGTCATCATCAAAGCTTAAAAGAAAGCCGCGTTATTTTTGCTGTCGGTTCAAAAATGGATAATTACGACTGGAAGACCAACTTGATATAACATTTTTTTTCCAGAATCAGATGAATTCTAAGCACGTGGAAAAATCATGGATATCGTTATGCTTCTGAACTCCAAAAACACAGGAAGACTCTTTTCTGTAAAATCAGCAAATATAGTCACATGTTCGGGGTATGACAGAAATTAGGTAGTAGCGAACCAATAAAGTACTCAGAATCACATTTATAGATCTACAACTGAGTTAGTACTACATTTTCGGCATACTCGTAAGCGGTCTTGCTTTCCATGACCACCTGGAATAGACTGTCCTCGAAATATTTTAGGTTCGATAAACTACTTTTTAAAGATATTGTTGTCTGTGAGGTCGTTACAAAGAGTACACAAAGGTACTAAATTGTCGTAATTGTCCCTCATTTTGATCAAGTCATTGTCCTTGTTAATCTACACGTGACATTGTAGTGCCAACTAGCATGTCTTTACATTATCTTGGACAAACCTTAAAGTAAATACGTCGTAATTGTTCCGTTTTTGTGCAAATAATGGACACCTGTACGTAACACTGATTTACCTATCTTCTCGAGGATGGTAGGACTGAAGGAAGTTATGCCAAAATTCCATTTCCACGTCTACATTCTCACACAAAAAATCCTAGTAAGACATAATTGCGCTTGATAACGGGCATTAGCCGTTAATAGATATGTGCCTCTCCAATCTTAAAATATTTCAGGAATCGCTTACCTAACATGGATGGCATTTAGTGATCTGATCGTGAAAATCCCGCCATTTATCTTTAAGAAGTTTCTCTGAATAAAAGCCTCCTCACCAATGGTTTAGAATAAAAAAAAGTCTCAGAGTTGATAAGATATTATGTGTACAATTACAAGGAATACTTTAATAAAGAAATTTTCGGCAGATTCAATTCTAGTATCAAAGGAATTAAAAAATTTGAGCAACAACGTGTAAATAATATCATTATTTTAATTCAGAACTCATAATTTAAAGTTATTTGTGTAGGAAATGCTACAGTAAGGATGTAATTACCTTAAAATCTCAAAATTATCAAAATGTAAAATTACGACAATGAAACTACTGGTCCTACTTATTCGTGTCGTGAAAGGTAATTTCCCAGATTAGTTTCTTAGATCAGGAAACATGGCGTTGATGTTGCTGATCTAGAAATAAGTCGGGTTACAACAAGATAAAGTCGGAGTTGATCTTTATCGAAAAACGGACTTTGGGGATGAGAAATTCATTTGAAATGATTCAGTCAAAGACTGGGGACCGATGATGGTATATTAACGTCATAAACAGTAACTGAGATCACAGATACTACCAAGTGGTAATAATGTGCACGTGTATTATTAACACCAGGTAAATGATCAAGAATAGAGGAACCTCATATGCACGAAGAGTTCGATTGTTTATTCAATAAATGAGCGAACCAAACCTCATGTTTTGTCAACCCTGTCCATTCTATCCCCCTCTGCTTCTAATGAGGATAACTACTTTATCGGAATTGACTTTACTAAGCACAAGAGCATCCAATCGACCCAACCCTCTCTATCGTGAATAAGTGATCAAATATCAGAAATACAATCAGTATAGAAATATATTTTAATTTTAAATGTCTACGCTAATGTTAGTTTGATTAAATAAAGGTAGAGAAGAGTTTTTCGATCCCCTCACTCATGTAGAGGTAGAAAGTACGTCCTTGTGCATGAAACTAGAAATCATTATCCACATTATTAATTATAAATAAATACCTGCATTTATGCTATATATTAGCTCTATTACCCATGGAAGCTCATTTACCAAAGTTATTGCTCCTGTAATGTGATATAATACATCAACATCTCTTATATGCTGCCATGACATTGGAAAATTCTTTAATAGTATCGACACTGCATGAGAAATATATACCTTAATACACTAATTTTTTACTTATACTTTAATACCGAAATATACACACTTGTCTTTTATGTTTTCGGAAACTCATATCACCATGATCTCTAATTATTTTACAAACGTGTTCTGCTGACATCTTCCATTTCTGTATTTTCAACTAACAAACTTTTACGTTTGTCATATTTCTTTGACTGTATTTATTGCCATTTGCGAGCTACAATAATTATTATTATATGCATTTCTACTCGAACACTTCTTCACTTTGCTTAAAACTCTGTATATTTCTATTATTTGGATTGCTCATACAACAACACTATTAGAATGAGTATTTTAATGTTTAATTTTAATTTTTTTAATTTTAATAATTTTTAAAATTATTGATTAATATTTTTTATTACTTTTGTGTCACAGTTTGATACTGAGTCTGAAGTGTCTGGATAATATGAAAGTGTGTTTTTTGTCAACAAAACCCCAATGACTTTCATAATCGCGAGTGGTCCTAGAGATCGCTATATTGCTGATCTCATAGATCTCAAGAGATTCTCGTCTACAAACGATCAATTTTTTCCTATTAATTGCATCGGTGGCCTCACAAACATCGTGAGGCTTTCAATGTCGAGCGAATTCCCATTGGCAGAGATTGGGTAGGCATTTAACCGAAAGCCATTATCCTCTATCATGCGGTATGAAAGCAAGTGAACGGTGTTGGTTAGGTCTTTGATCAGCTCCAGAGAGTGTGAAGTGATTGCTATTTCGTCCCAAAACTTTTTATACAAATAACTCCACCTTCAATGTTTTTACAGCCTTTTCAAGAGAGCTATAATATTTACAGCTCCGCATAGGCAAGACACAAACTTTATTTAAGTTAAGAACAGTTAATTTTAACTAATCGTAGAACCAAGGAATGATCTTCACTTCCTTTTCTTGTGTGTGGGTCCTTTCTAGACTATCCAGTTCCGCAGTGAATATCCACTAATGAAGGCGTCACTCGTCAAGCCCTTTTAGCATCGTAGATGCGTGGAACCTTCCACCAGGTGAACAGCAACGAGAATCGAACCCGTAACCTAAGCCACTTTAGCCCGACACTTAAAAACTATGCCACCCATGCCACCTGCAATGTATAAGTGGAAATGATCTCATCAAATTGTGTGGGATCAATGAGGTTATCCAGAGCTCATAATTAATCCCGATCTTCCCACACAGATGGGATGTAAAACTACATCTGAATACTTTTCTCGATTTCTCGTCATGCTTATTTTTTGAAGGATGAATGTGGTTTGATAAATTTGAGGGATTATGACCAAATTGTATACGAAAGAGACCACAAATTCGTTTCCTTGACTACCTGGGAATCAAATCTGAGCAAACATATAAGAGGTATATGTGTACTCTTATGTGCATTACTAGAATACAGGCAAAATTTCACTGTCTCTTTTTATGGTTTATGGAATTCATGTTTGCAGATAAATCCGTTATTTCCGATAAATCGTTATTGAGATCAGTCAATGCGTTAAGTGGAGATCATGTGTCTTTCGAATGTAAGATAGCGAAAGTAAAGCCTGAGCCTAAGATAGACTAGTTCATGAACTTTAAGAAATTGGTTCAAGTCGGTATAATCCAGGAGACAAGTCTGAAATCCCATTTGTCTCTTCCAACGGAGATTTCTTTAACATTACAAACGCGAATGTGTCGAGGAATGTGAAATGAATGGCCTCGAACGCCTTTGGGGAGCATGCGAAAACTGTCTACCTTGAAATCACAAGTTAACTTGTTTAAAACAGTTGTTGGAAATCCAGAAATTTATGTCAATGATGGGAATGTGTTAATCTCAAAGTCATCTTTCTGAAGTCAAATCAAAGGGAAAATTAGACTCTCTGAAAAGTCTCAATATAACGTGGATTTACAATGGAAAACTAAATCAAGAAAATTTCATGTTCCAAGTCACTCAAAATGGGGACGACTTCATTTGGATTTAAGTAACAAGGACTATCAAAAAATGGACGGAGTGGTGGATACTCTCAAATGTGTCGTGTCAGACTGTTATGCCACTGGGGAAAAAGTGATTACATGAAGAACGAGATCTGAGTCTGTAGGTATTTGGTTGACTCCATCAGACCAGAGGAAGATGTCTCTATGGAAGATCATGTAGTTACCTGCTCATAATTTTCATAATATCGATCATAGCTGCTTATGTTTACAGCACACTGATTAATGGAAGCAACATTTCATTTATGAATGAGGATTCCCGTGTTTATTATGTTTTTCTTAAAGGCGGAGATCAATCTGTCAAAGTACCTAGAATCTACTTTTGATTATCCTCATTCAACAGTTAACTCGTTATACTCCTTGGATACATCCGCGGGGGAAGATCCTTGTTAGAATGTGATTGTTAATTTGAGAGAGCTTTCAAAGCACTGTTATTTTGTTAGGAATTAATGTTAGGGTATCATTAATTATAAAATAGCTCAGTGTATGTTATCAACTTTAGTTAAGAGGTTCAAACTGGACCAATTAAGTTTAAGGGTTCACAAGTTGTCGGAAATAGTCTTAGAAGAGTCCCTCTTGAAATGGGATTCTTTCCTTTCTCATATGAAAAAATGGATCTCATCCTCGAGGCAAAGAATGGACGTTGTATCTAACATAGCGGCAAAAACTTCATCTCATTTCCTACTAAAGATTCCTTTACTGGATTTGGTTGGC
Organism: Dicyema japonicum; assembly: GCA_011109175.1. Taxonomy (NCBI): domain Eukaryota; kingdom Metazoa; phylum Dicyemida; class Rhombozoa; family Dicyemidae; genus Dicyema; species Dicyema japonicum. The sequence goes on from RDEW01000002.1 coordinate 712,296, forward strand.
TTTGAAGCGACGTCAAGTCACAGCGAGTCAATGAACATACTTTGTCGTTAAGACAAAGCTAGGTGAAATAAAAATCTAATATTCGCCTTTTATAGAAAACTTTATCCTCCCAGTCATTGAATACGGTTGATGTTGTTTTGAGCCTACAAAACACTAGAAATGGCCGTCCCTTTTCTTATTTTTCTATCTCGCCGTAATCTTTTCAAGGTGAGAATATTTCCCAGTATATCATCGACGGTGGAAAAAACTTTAACGTTGAATTGTATGTTAGAACACGTGTCATCACTGAAGGACTCCGGTATTCTCTGGGGTGTCACAAGTCACGTGATTTTTTTAATTCATTAGGTTCTTAACATGCTAAGTAAGTTTCGACATTATCACATTTGCAGAGACTCCACTTTCCTATTGGGAGAGATGGTAAACTGGCTCGACCACAACAACTACATAACAGAAAATGGGATATCTATGTACCAAGAGACTAAACAAGAAATAACCGTTGGGTTGGTGAAGAACCTGGCTGTAATAGTTTACATTTTTTGTGGATCCCGGCCCTATCCAATTTAGAGTTCATGGAGGAGTGGGAATAAGGTAATTGAAAAGTTTTTGCTTTCACCAACTTAAATAAATTGTCTAATTACTTGAAAGTAATAGCTTCTCGACATATTCTAGGATTCCCCACCAGAAAAGTCCAAGACGGACAACGAACTATAGTATTCTTCACATCAAATTTAGGTAGCTCAACATAATTGTGCAACAAACCAATAGTACGGTTGAGAGCACTCTCCTCGGATCCTTCAATATATTCACAATTATCGCATGAAACGGTGACATTGGCCAGCAAGTTAGAAAATGAGGCAAAAAAGAGTTAGAAAAATGATTATCAAATATTATTAGATTATCAATATTATTAGAGAGCAGTCTTAGCTTAACTAACACTTTTAGGAAAAATACAACGGGATATTTCGCAGGCAAGTCAATTAGATATGAACTTTATAACAGGAATGCGGCATTTTATGCACTTTCTGTGCCAGTATGCAAATGCTTGATGAAATCATCCTCACTGTAGCAAAACAGACTGGTGCATTACTACAAGAAGTGAGTGAGAACCATAAACCTGAAAAGATCCGTCGCCTTGAATATCCGCTGGCCAATAAATTAGCTTCTTCAAAATCGGGTTTATTCTATTAGCTGATCTGTTCACGTTAAGAATGAGTGCAATTCACTCCTAGTCAGTTACCCATTCTCAGTGACAAACTGAGAGACGCTTATCTCAGTAAGCATGGAATTCCACAGTCACTGAACAATTGTATGGAAGTTAAAACCACTATTAGGGAGTTCTTCCAACTCAACAAGAAAGTCGTAGTCATAATCCTAGCAATTACAAATAATAAAATATTTTTTTATAATTTGCACGTGAGTGGGAATTCTTTATTTTCCTAACCATATTTCACTTAGAATTCAATCATGTAAGCCAGAGCTTTTCAAAAAATAATTTCTCGCGGCACACTAATCGTAATAAATAATCCGCAGCACACATTAAAAAATAAAAAAATTAAATTTTTAAGATGTGTAAAACTAAGTACAAAAATTGGTAAAAAATTAATAAATAATGGTTAACCAATGTAAATGTCATTTAATGTATAATAAAAAAATAATTATTTTAATTTTAGTAATTATTTTAATTCGTTTATCTTTTTAAATTAATTAGGTCAAAAATGTATATAAAATTATTCAAATTTGTATTTGGCAGGCGGCACACTAGAAATTGTCTTGCGGCACACTTAGTGTGCCACGGCACACCGTTTGACAACCTCTGATGTAAGCACAGTCACTGCCCAATCCTCACCAACTCTACGAGGTCACCTTTATTTAAATTAATCTTAATTTTTCTGTTGGAAGCTCGCCAAGCCATGAATGTCCATGCTAACCAAATCTCCGACCTGCATTGGGATCGGCGAGCCAGCCACTTCGACATTAAACTTTGACCCTAAACCTGTGTACATAACGGAATACGTAGTTGATGTGTTACGTGAAGGTTTCCATGGGGTCAGAGCAGTCAAGTACCAGTAACGGACTGTCCCGTTGTTGTAACAGCTTAGAAAGACGACGAAGGTATTATCCACAGCCAATCCACAGACACAGTCGGTATGACCTAAACTGTTGGATAAGCCAACCTTAAAATGTGCAAATCTAAAAATCATTTTGTCACATTTTCATGATTTTTTAGTTTAGATAGCCACCGCCCAGACTGCCTGTTTGTGCCCAGCAAATGTGAATTCCAGAAAGACAAGTAACATCATTCAAGTGACTTTGAATGGAGAAAATTGGCTCTTGGGAAATCAGCTTGAAGACACGGTATAGAGAAATTTTGTAAGATATTCATCAGTGGGTTGAATGAAGAAGATGGCAGATATGTATTTTGGGTGAACACAAGTGGAGTATATTTCGTCGTATTTTTTGTCTTTAAGAAAAAATCTTTTGGCGGTAAAGTCGCGAGAACTTGATGGAAAGAAACTGAAGAGTCGTCTCCAAGTTGTGTGATTTGATTGATTGAAAAATTTTGTTCATCACATATCACAGGTTTTACAATTATTTATTTTTAGTTAACTATTCTTTACTTAAATAAAGTGTATAGTGTATATTGCATTATAAAAACTCTTCCAGCGAAGAATGAAGCGATGTCCGCGGCGGTAGGATGTTGATAAAAATGGAAGAGGGTGGACCTACTTGTCAACTTCTCTTCTGAAGCGGAACTCTGTATTTTACTATTGGAAGATTGATTTGGTCGGCACAAGCAGATGTTCTCCTTGGGTTTCTTCTTGGATTAATTAGTTATGACTGTTTGTGTTGGGCTTACCAAAGATTGTAAGCCTCGGGGTAATAATAATAGACGAATCCGATATATTTGTCTGTATTTTTCATTATAATTAAAGGTGAAGTGATACGAGTGCCGGGAAAAGGCCTGATGACCAATAGTTAGAATCTCGCTGCTGTATATTCCGGCTGAAGATTCCACGCATCTACGATGTTTTGGTTTGATGAGTGACGCCTTCATCAGTGAACATCTCACTGCTGAACCGGAGAATCGGTTCGTCTATAAAAGGATTCACACCAAACAAAAAGAATTGAAGATCATTCATTGTATCTCCCTCATCGATTAGTAATGATAACTGTTCTTTACTTAAAATAAAGTGTCTGTCTCGCCTGGGAGGAGTATAGTTAATATGCATCTTTGGTAAAGTGCAATATTTTAATTAAAGGTGAGTGTTTGAACGTATATTGGAAACACGATGAGTGGGTTTTAATGAGTCAAAATATATTAAATAACAACACAATCAAGGAATTGACTTTCAAGCGACAGTCACGAAGACTCTATGAAGATTCTTTATTTCGCAGTTGAGCCCAACGCTCTTGTGAGCCCTAATGTCATTCCCTAAAAAGAAATTTTTGCTAGAATTCGGTAGCTACATATACATGAAAGCAAAATTTTCTATGGCTGTATATAGTTTTCTAACATCATCGTCTTTAAAATATCCTTTTTAACATCAGTTGTCAAGATTTAAATCTGAATCAAGAAGTTTAAAATCATTATTTATTTTAGAAATTTTGGGAATAACGATAAATACATGGACTTTACTATTCCGTCGAATGGAGTATGGAAATAATACGAAACGGTAGGGCTTGCTAGTTTACTGTAGAGAGGGGTGGTGCCAACATCTATAAGTAGCAAGGTTTACCCTGATGTCCGTCTGAAGAAAGGATTTTGTTGGTCGATTGTAGAGGTGACCGTGTAGTATTTTATTATCATCGAATCATCGGATTGTTCTCAAAACAAAATCATGCAGATTGTTCCAAACGATTGATGACATTCAGAACTTATGCGTCCAATGTGGTTGGAATAGGAAAGCTCAACTTTGTAAAAATTATGTTTATTATTATTAAAAGCACTTTCACAGAACCAAAGAACGTTATACTAACTAAGGTCCCGTTTGTGCCACACGTTTCAAAGTTTTTTTCACTAGGCGTCTCCATCGGCCTCTGCTGTGTGCATCTGTTCGTAGATCTTTTAGATCTTCCGCAAATTTAAGTTTCTTCCAATTCCATTAAGATCCTTGTTCTCCAATTTAAAAAATCCTTTAATTTATTTTTAGAACCTATGTTCGAGACTGTGAAAAACCATTTTAAGAACCAGTAAAACATCAGAGATAAATATTTGTGAATTTTCCTTCTAGCGTCTCGGCTGAAAGGTCTTTGTATCTAATAACTCAGAAAAGCAACAAAACTAGATTTGAATATTTTGAAAGAATAGTGAACACATATCGACAGCTTGACAAATAAATAGGAACCGTCGCACTAAAAGCAGAGATATTTTAAATACTGAGTTCCACACATACTTGATATACACATCGTGTTCTGAGTATCTAGTACAATTTAGATTTCCTTTCATTAGAATTCTGGGATTAAATTAACAAGAACCGTTCCTCTCCCATCTAAAGATTTGCACTTGAATTTGTATATATTGTTTAATATTGCTTGAGTTTTCGAACTACCACCGCCGTGCATGTCTAATGCCTGAAGCCTTTCCTGAAAGTGGGGTTTGGTTCAACGTTATTATAAGCGGATTATTTCAGAAATATCGATTCGAGTAATATCTCACTACGACTGGGACTGAAGATTTTTGTGACACTTCATAGATGAGGTTAGTGGATTGACAATTTCGGACTTGTATGAGTATCCCATTTACAAATACCATTTGAATTTGAATATCACTCCATTATTTAACATAAGTCCTACTCACCAATGAAGAATAAGCAATTTTATATTTATGAAAGGTTTTAGAATCAATGCATGAGATAGTCCATCAAAAATATTTTACTATTTATTTTCCCAGGATCACCGGGCTAAAAAGAGAGTCGTCAACTACTAAGTGATCCTAGTTTTGAGTGAGACGTATCCTTTCCAAACATCATGCCCATACGTATCCGCCATTGTTGGAACCAATCTAGTGGAATAGAAAGAGCATGATCCTTTTTTGTATGCTGGCCAGGGAATATGGTACACATGAACAGACAGATCACATGACTCCAGCTCAAGAAATTTTTTCCTGAAAACATAGATTTTTTATCCATCAAATAAATTAAAGAAAAATAACAATAAATAATATTTTTATTTTAAAATCACGTGTAGTTTTAATGGACGTAGATATTTGAAAGACGATGAAATAGTCATAAATTATCATTCTTTGATTCCAGAATTTTTCGAAGTATTCCCTTATTTTTATGGATGGGAGTTTATTACTGGTCTTCTAGGACTTTGGATTTTACTAAAATATCTAAGGGATCTGGGGTATTGTGTTTCTGTGTTATGAAGGGGTTTAGAATATATCGCTAATGTATGTTTAGGGAGATAAGTGTATGATGATTGATGTTTATGGAGTTACTTGGACCTTGAATTCTAACGAATTTGTGAGGTTTGTGCAGAATAATCACAGGGAAAGGATCACGTAAATAGTGAATTTAGATGATCACAATTGTATCATGAAGATTTATTATTGCTCAACATGCATTGACTGTTTGGGTATTATATGGATGAGATGACATCATGGAGGATTTTTCAATCAAGATAGAATTGGGAGCTTAAGTGAATGGCTGAATTACATTTATTCTTTGCCTGGAACATGATAATGACGATTGAGGAAAACTGAATACGGAGGAACAACCTTGATGATTTAGGAGACATGCAGGAGAAACTAATAGAAAAGATACTATAATGTACAAGAGTAGCTCAAATATGCATACGAAGCGTTTTTAATTAACAAAATGTGTTATACATAACTCCTTGAAAAACTGCATTTTGTTATGGCGGTTCAGCGAAACAAAGGTTACATCTTTTTTACCACGAGTAGAATGTTTCCATTACTTCCACTCGAGTAGGACTCGCATATTGTTTTAACGATAATGCAGTTATGCGAATTAATCACGGGAATGAGTCCAATACATTAATACTGCTCTTTTTTATCTGTTATCTGCTTATCAACAATTACTAGACACCTGTGCACGCTCCGCGTTAAGACATTAAAGCGAACATTATATGATTGCGTGGCTAATTGGTTGAAGTTTTGTTTGTCTGAACGTCCTCTCTCTTCCTATTAGAGTGGCGTCATGTGATCCGACTGTCAAGGTGGAGCCCAGTGCCAAGGCGGCACGAAAAAGGATCATTTGCTCTCCCCCACTCTACTGGATGGGTTTCCAAAACTGCAAGTAATGGACGTCTTTTCCTTTTGTTGATTCCGGAATGACTCTGTTTTTGTAGAAGTGGAAACTAAATACACTTAATTAGTTCTTTACTTTAGCTTCTTTCACGGTGTATCCAAGGTTAATTAAATAAATTACATGAGTACGAGATTTATATATTTTTAGTCAAAGTTATGCAATAAATTTGAACATCTTGTGGAGTTTCGATTAGTGTTACGTTTGATTTAAGAGTTTGAATAAATCATCGTATTCAACAGCTAATGAAACTCGCTACTTAGTACGAGTCGGCCTTCCTTAAACGTCCAGCAGCTATTGCTGGACGCTTTCACAAGTCTTCGAAGTTTACCGAAATTCCCTGACAGGAGTAGCTTCTTATAGAATCAATAATAATTGTTCGATGGTTGAAGCCTAGAGTCCGAATCATCTCTAAGAAGGAAGTGTCCAGAGCATATTTGTACTAGGGTCCTCCTTGTTTCTCTGACTAGATCAGTCTTAAGTCATCCACCAATTTTGGAGGGCCACACAGCAGATCTTTCGAAACCTGTCTTCGGATGGCTTTGATAGAGGATGTCTACGTATTGTCTTTGACTTGGTTTTATGGAGCTTCATTTTGGAAGGGCTCGCGTATTTCAAGGTGATCCTGATGTATTGACTGTGGATTGTTCTGAGGGTTTCTTTCTCCTGGCCAAAGATGGATTCGACCACTGGATGGAGGGCGTTCGTAAAATTCATTAAGGAAGGATTTTATAGTGAAAATCTCAAAGCTAGTTCGATCTCCTAATTGATTTTGAACGGCTTTCTCACAATTTAGAATAACATTTTGTGCGATATCTAGTTTCATTTGATTTTAAAGGAGATTGAGAATTTATCGATTCCGAAAGGCTTGAGAAAAGGTAGTGATCTATTTTGGAGTTAAGTCTTTCTAATTTTATTACGATTTCAACATTATGTCACTTTTGGGAGCGATGGGAGTCTTCAATAGAACCTTCCCGAATTCGCCTCTCCATGAAATTAGCTACAGGCTGAAAGCGAAAATGTCAATTTTTTCCAATCCCAGGTGGTTTTTATTACTTATATCGGTTCGAAGAACTCTTCTTCGATGTCTTTCCCGTTAATATCGAGTAAACGTCTTCTCGGCGATTATTAGTGAATAAATACTAGTTTGATTGAATTTATAGTTCAAAAATATAATTTCCCACGAATTCCTAATGAGTACAAATTGATATTGAAATAAGATGGAGTTCGTTAAACCAATTACTAGCAGGACAATTCACTTCGCTCAGAGTGGTTTCTACTGTGGATGGCATACGCTAGGGAGTTTTCTTTGCTCAAACCAACAATCAAACATTTGTTAACCCAAATACACCATAAGTTAATATTTAAAAACTATTAAATGTATCCGGTTCTTACGGTGTTAGAAGCAGTGAAGCTTTTCAAAATCACACACAAGTTTATCCAGACCCAACGGAAAGAACAAATTTAGTTCTTCAATTGTGTGGGATCTTCTCCAAACGAGTGGGGAAGTGTGAATAATTCCTATAGGTATTTAGTGCGAATATCCCTTCACTGGACTCTCAATTATCTTAATATTTTACATTTTTTGTAACTTTCGATCAGTTCTGAATAGCTGCGACGATTGCCACAAGAAATTAAAAACTGAAAATTTATCCCAAATCTGGACTATGATGAATCGAGAACGATTTTTGTATCTAACTGGTATAAAGGTCGTTAACAAAGTCGTTCGAGTCACCATTAGCTTTGAGTTCGGTTTCTACACTGTTACCAACATGGTCGAAAAATTCCTTTCTTCTCGATACCTTTATCGAATCTAGAGAAGTCAGTGGATCCACCTATCTCCTTGCCCATTTCACTGGATGATTTCATACATTAACTAATATATGAACGTAATCGCTAGACATAACTGGGTATTACTTAATTAGATATTACTTATATCCAGGGAAATGGCCAAGAGTACAGTTTTTGTTATGTGGGATATAATAAAATGGAATGAAAAGATTACGTATTCATAAAAACACATAAACATGCTGAGTGACTTGATTTGAAAAAGTTAGTTTTATAATCAAAGCATATTAAGATTTTAGGAAGATTGAAATCACGATATAAAAACGTTAATAAGACGAATTTTCGAATATTTATTTTTGAAATAATCACAATTAGACTGTGAGCAAAGAAGAGAGATGTCAATATAAATTTTTAGAGAATTTCAATATAAATCATAAGAGGGACCCGCTTTCCTCAATCACGAGATTGTTGTTTAGCCTTCTCGTGGAAATGCACAAGGAGCTGCATGTTTCTGAAGATTCCGCATGTTCTACGTGGGAATGAGCAAGAAAGCCTTCGCTGTCATTACTGACTGGCATTGACAATTATACCTCTCTCCTTGCACAACAACTCTCTCGACTCATAGTTTACCCTAAGCCCTTGTATCATCAAAGTCTAATTGAATTGATCTCTAACCTAATTTATTCACAAGATCTCTTATTAGGATCCCAAAACGGCTAGTATTTCTGCCGTAGATTGTTTATCGACTTTTATTGAAAGGGCTGTCTCTTTCGACAACCTTGAAGACTGGATATGCCTAAGCTGTCTCCATGAAAACTTATCATACCTCACAGAACTGGAAAAAGAAGTCACTCACATCGACCGTAAAAAATATCTTAACTTTTCTTCCAAGGACACAAATAATTATCGAAGGTACCAGCCGATTACGACGCTAAAACTGTGAGTAGGTAGAATCCTCTCGGATATGAGGATTGTCTCAGATCAGAACTGTAACCTAGTTAGTCTCTATTCAAGAAATGTCGACTCTGTTACTCACCAATATAATCGGGAGCGGAGTAAGACACTTTACGCTTCAGAGATAGCAGAAAGAGAGAATTTAAAAAGTCAAACTAAAAAATCTCCATAAGATAATTTTGTTATAAAGCGGGCCACACTAACAAATTTAAAAAAAACACGGTAATCTAATTGAAATGTATTTAATAATTTGCAAGCCTAAAACTCTAACACAAAAAATAAGAATTAGAATCGTTTATCACCAAAAATGTCATCAATTTTATCAAATAATTGGTCGACAAGTTCAGTCTGTTCGTCAGATCGACATGATGACACAGTTTATCAAATATAAGATCCAAATCACCATTCCCCGCCAATAATTCCTTGTCTTCTGAAACTCCCATCGTTGGTTGTCTTTCCCGATTTCTCAGTTCCACTGACATAACGTCTAACTCACTAGTATGATCACTCGTAGCGTCCACTAAATAACCAAAAAATCCACACCAATTGGTTCATATCTCTGGTCGTTCATGCTGGAGACATTCAATCTTTCAATTATATTATCCAATGAGTCTAATCTGTCTTCTTCTTCCCGGTCGACAACTCCCAACAGGTTGATAGTTTGTTTATAGAAATGAGTACCGAAAATCTTAAGTTCCTTGTTTCCAATCTACATATAACTTCAACCCACCTTGTCGGATAAGTCCACCAGTCTTTTACTATGATAAAGCAACTGAAAGTAGTCTTCCCGGAAATTCAAGCATATGATTAGCCCAGCAGTTACATGTGCCAGTTCCTTTTCCTTTTTCGATATTTTTGATGAGTCGATAAACATTTTATAGAATTTTATAGCGTCTATATTTAGGCCCATTTGCCTAAATGAATCCCCATTCAAGCGATAAACCCTCCCCAAAATGTGGGGATTTTCCATAGTAAGTACATTGATTCCTTTTACAGAATCAATGGCTTTACTAGGCATCCCCAAATTTTGGAGACAAATCCCGATGTCGATAGCAGCATTTGCCATCTCCACCTTATCCTCCAAAAATTGAGCCTCTTTGAGTCTCTTCAATAATCAAATAGACTAACCAGTGTTTGGAAGTGGTATGCCTTGTTGTAATCACCCCTTAAATAGTAGCATATCCCCATCAAATTAGAAGCTCGCCCCTTCTCAAGAACACCGAAAGGACTGTTGTAGTACTTACTAAAACTCAGATATAGATATACGAGAAATAGTCAATGGCACAATCAACGTGTTTCAATCTATTTTTCTTAGACTTTGAATTTTTTGCCAGTTTGTAGTGAATATAACCCAGCATATAGAATGAACGACCCTGCACTTAACTGAGGACTATACTTTGCATTCAAATTCTTTCGAGGCAATCTTTAGGTATTGTTCGGCAACCGAATACTCCTGCATTTTCATAGGGACTGTTCCAATGTTAAGACAGACATGTGCCTCTCCTTTACTATCTCTCTTTTTTCTATTATTAAAACATTTCCTGACTTTGTTTCGACGTGTTCTCTGTTAAAATATACTAACGCCTCATCACAATTTCCCATCAAAAGTTTGACCTCCCCCAACTGTCTGTAAACGTAGACTGCCATCTTTGGATCCACACTGTCCCTGATTACGATCAATTTGTCAAACGCCTCTAGTTTGTTATTCTGAATGAGAGTTTGTGCTTCCAAAATAGCATGCATTGTCATTGAACAATTATTATGATATAATTATATTTGGCTCTATTTATTTTAATATTTAATTTATTATAAATAATTTTATTTATAAAATGCAGGAAAAAAATCCAGAATTAAGATTTTGATATTTTGATATTGGCCGCATGTGCCATTGGTTGGCTACCTAATTGAATGATTTCTCTTCCTTCCCTCTGGTAGCGTCATTGAATCCACCTTACTCAGGAGATGCTCAATGTCTGGCCTTCATTAAAAAGGATACATCTATCATTCCACCGGAGAGACAATTTCGCTCCCTAGCAACGAGTTCTGGAATCGACTTCAACTCCTCGGACAATGCTCTCTTGATCATTGTGCTTGGGTGAGGATTCTGTTGGAACGCATCAGGATAAAGGAATTAGTTAGTTTGGTTTTACCCTTAGTCTTTTGAATAATTTAAAATTTAATTTAAGATCAACTGAGACTTTTAATAACATACCTGTCATCAAAGCTCTTCTTCCAGAGATTGGAAAAGCAATTTGTCAAACTTGAGATTTTCAGGATTGCAATCGTTCGCGGAAATACCATCTGTTTCTTAAGAGTCAGTGTGTAATTTGGTTTTTATAATAAAAATTTTGAACGAAAAAAAACTAATTAAGGATTACTAAGGTTTGGAGTAGCTAGAGGGTTGATAAATTGATCTTAAACTATGACTAGATTTATTACAGAGGAGTTCCCCATGGACGGCACTTTCTTCAAGTCAAAAAATGCAAAGTCTGTTGAAGGAGGTCGGGATCACGAAAAATCATTCGTGTGACTATTACACTATGATAATTACAGTTCAAAAAAGATCAATTCATTAGTCAGTGGTTTCTTCAAGAAACGAAAATTATCTAATTTTTATGACGTAATTGTATGATTTTGTCACGTTATTGTTTTAATTATCTATTTTGTACATCTATTCTTTTCTTCTATTCAATTCTATTCTATTATATCCTATTCTATCAACTACATAATTTTTTATTATTAATAATAATCCAAAAATCGAAAATGTCCAAAAACGTGAGACGGAATTTCTGTTTTACACTGTCACTACCGTAGATTTGAACTTCAATGAAAAGCGACAGTCAACGCCTCTAATGCAGAGTTACCAATTAATGGACATAATTTCTGACGGTAATTTCTTTTATTCTCTCATGTTTGCTGCCAGAGCGTATAAATTGCTAATTATCAAGTAAAAACTTATTGTCTGATATTACATCTCTTCATTCAGAGGAAATTCGCTCTTTTTTAAATATTACTTGACTAAGATCATTCAGTTTTATTTATATTATTGGTAATTCATTTAAAATTTTATTGTGTAATACAATTTCATTGTGTATCCTTTTTGAATTGTATGTGGTATAAATTTTTATTTTAAACAATTGTGTGGTATTTATTCTTATTTTTTACTTCCAGGCAAGTCACTGAAAGAGGATTTGTTACAAAAACATCAGAAAATAGATGGTTTATCCGAAAATATGTATTTGCTTGAATTCTACAAAATCAAAATAATGCTATGAGCATGGATGGGATCTCGAAAATTAAACAATCTGTTTATCTGTTTAACTATAAAAGATATCACTTATGATTTTGGAAAAGCACATGAGGTTAAAAACACTCACTTTCAAAGATTATTTAGAAGAAACGACTAGAAAATTTGACAAATTCAACAATTTTGATGAAAGGCCTTACATATCCAACAAATCCAATGATTTGGTGAAAATATTACAGATTTTCACAAACTATAAATGTTCAATGAAATGTCGATGACCCGTAACATCGAAAAAACATGCAACACAAAGCAACCTTATCTGAACATGGCTTGCGGGTATTAGTATTTTAGATCCTTTAATCTCTTCTAAGAGCATAACGGAGCAGTCTATTTTGAGGGTTGTGTGTAATTATTAGGGCGGAAATACTAGGACATTTTTTAGGACATTTTAAAAAAATGTAAAATTAGGACATCCCAAGACAAAAATAAGACAATTTTATTATTTTTCAAATTATTTAGTATTTTCGACTTTAATTGTAAGCAAAATATCGCAAATTTTTATCTGGACTTTAGATTATTCTAAAAAATATTAATCTAAGAAATCATTTTACGACAACTTATATTTAAATTTCTATCTTTAGGCATTTGATTTTTTTCAAACAGAAGAATGATTGTTCCACTGCCATTGAAGCAGCTGGACATTTTAGAAGGTTGTAATATGCCATCGGATTTATTGATTTGTTAGTAATTTTAGGAACATCCATTAAATCATTCTTCTTATACCTTTCAATAAAATAATTTTCAATATCCCCCTTTACAGAAATAGAACTGATATTTCAAAATCTGCATAACTTTCTTAGATTGAATACCGTGAGTTTTACAATTTTTCCAAATTATATTTTAGCCATTATATTTAGTATTTTCAGAGTTCATGAAACAAAATTTCATTAATAAATCTCCTTTAGGTGTTTTGTAAATATGTATTAGTTTTTGGAAATTGTTTTTGAAATTCGTTCCTTATTTTTGCTTCTGAGTTATAATAGTTTTAATTATTGAGAAAATACAAACCTGGTCTCCATAACATTCAACGGTGCCGCCAAACCGGCATTTGTGAGCAATCTTCAGTCCAAGTCCGGTCGAGATGCCGATGGGGACAGTGTCGTCGTCAAGGTGGTCTCGACACTACCAACGGGGAGTGCATTGATCCAAGAGCCACTATATTCCATATTCCAGTGAATAGACAGGCATGTCTGTGTTGCCTCTCATATTTATCTTCGCAGATAGTCCTGTATGGTCTTTCTGCTCAAGCATCATCTCTTTCAAATGCTCCATATCTGTGATTTCAGATGATTCTGTTTGGATTTTGTGCAAATAATAATAGTTATTAATTTTTTCAAAATTCAATTTAACTTTCACAATGGTCCTAGTTGGTCAAAAATTATTTACCTTCCCTCCGATGGCGTCATCGGATCCACTTTACTGAACAGACGCCCAATGCAATACTACTCCAAAGAAAAGAAAATATTGTACATTCTGCGTATAGATGTGAATCACGTATTCTTTTGAAATACTTTTCTATTTGCTTTTTTTAAAAACACTCGCAGCAGAAAGTATGAGGCCATGCAAATTGGAAACATCTTCATTAGTGCATAATGAGCTACGAGTAGCACTCTCCTCAATGAAACCGAGATTTCAAAACATTGTGTCAAGAATGATAAAAATTATCTCACTAACTTTTTGTGTTAAAAATTGTTTCTGCAGAAAATAATATTTGTATTATATCATGGAGACACAAGATTGTATTTTTTTATAACGGAGGCTTGCAAAAAAAAAGTTTGGAAACCTCTGATCTAGATGTTGAACTTATTACGATTCTGATTGTTTAAAATTTTTCTCCATTTGTCCCCCTATACTGTCACTCCTAATAAGTTGGTGGAGGAGGTTTTTGAGTTCAATGAATCTCTTAATCAAATGAGAAGAGTTAGTCCTATACGTGGACTTTGGGGTAGATTGATATCTAGTTTACAATTTCTTTGGCAACAATTTGGATTTAAATTAACTTAATTATAATAGTGGTTCCCTGCGTCTGTGAAGTTTGAATTCTTGAGTCGTCTGGGGAATCTGACTTCTGCACGATCATGAGATCCTCGTGAGCGCAGTTGGTTATTTGACCGAATCTCGTTTGCCATCCTGAGAGGGAGTAGCCATTCAGCCAGGGTGACTACTGTATGACAATATGTTCCCTTGTTTGTAATTAATAAATATTAACAATATGGAAAAAAATATAGATATAGTCAAGTAAATCGAGATGCAGTTGATATATTAAACTTTTTTAGGGACCAAAATATATATGTTTGTCCGATATTTTCACCTACTGAAATATTAAATTATGAAATTGTGGAAAGTTCTTTTAATACCGAAAGATTTCTAATTTTTATTGAAAATTGTATGACTAAAATTTTGAAACAATCCAAATAATAGATAATGTCAGATTTCATCATTCAAAATTGATTAAACATTATTATAGTTTTTTACATTAAAATGGTAGTCCATCGTTTTTATTTTTATTTAAAAAAAATTCTATTTATTTATGGTTTCTTTATATTTACTTATTATTATAACTTTCCATTAATTTATGATAACAATTCATTTACTTTGGGAAACCCTGTAAGAAATAATAGAATTGTACAATTTATTGCGAAATGGATAGCAACAACATAAATAACCGCAATTTAACTGTATGCTAGAATCGTTGATTTTTAGTTTACAGAAATATCTGAGAATATCAATATAGAAAATATTTATATGATTACAAATATTTCATATGAGGACCACCAGGATAATACTATTCAATCAGTAAATGTTATCGAATCTGTTAACAGCGAAAGTGATTCTATAGAAATTATGGACATTAGTCCAAATCGCTCAAATTCTGTAACTCTATGAGATATTATAGATAATCCTAAACCTGTAGAGGCGGGGATCAATGCTTCTGAAAAATGCGATAATTTGGAATTTGCTGACGAATTAGACTCTTTCCACGTATCTAGTGATGTGGAAATCACTGATACACATGACAGTACATCTGAAAGTTTCCAATAGATAATAAAGATTTATTTGTTGCAAATATTTATTATATACATTTGTCCGACATACGACCGATCCTGAAACCTGGCTTGCCAAAGGATTTCCCCAAACAATCGCGCCTGCCGTTGAGTATGCATCCGTTGCATGGAGATTTTCGCAATCGGACTCTATGGTCCAAAGAATCAACTCAATACACCAGAAAACAATCAGTATGCTTTGCCCACGTAATGGATCAACAGTCGACCCACTACTCATGGAAGCTAAGATCCGTAGTCGTGGCTCCGGATTTCTTCGCGTCTGTGAGGAAGATGGAAATCCGCTTCGCCTGATACTTTCCACGGCAAGAGAAAACAGATTGGATAAGAAATTCCCCTCCCCGATCGGATTCTTCTGCAAGACCAAGAGAAGGCTCTTCCGGAAAGTAGTGGGGACGATGGAGATCACAGACGCCGAATGGCACAATTGATTGCGAGGACTGGGATCACTAACTGTTTGACTCTCTTGTCTTTCTTTCTCGGTTTCCGGGGTTATTAAAATAAAATAAATAAATAAAATTTCCCCAGTCTCTTGCAGACCCATATGCCTCATATTGGTGGAGTGACGGGGGTATTATCCGTTCGACATCGTAAAAGGTGTATAATCTTCTCAAATAAGGAGTTGATTTGGCCAACTTATCCAATTATATTCGAAAGTTCGAGTTTTTTGAAGTCTTCTGAGTCTATCGAAAAGAGGTTATATTTACTTTGAGAAGAAAAAGCATGTGATAGTGAAACTGAGCTACGTCATCAAATCTATTGTTTAAGTATTATTATATAACAATAACAATTTATTGCGTAACAAGACAATCAAAAATGATCCAGCTTATAGTATAGAATGGCTGTTTCCGCTGACAACAATTTTTGTTTTGGCTTCCATTTCAGTAAACAGGTTATTAGATTTTTCCTGTTTTACACATTCTGGTGAATAAACAATAAATAAAACATGGATTCGCATAGGACCTGAGCAACAAATTAGGGAATAGTTATATAAAAAAGCTATTCTATAAATTCAGTACATTCTAATTCAAATTTTATAATTCAAAACAATTCGAGATGTTTTAAATTCTCATTAAAATCTCAAAATTGATATTATTTATTATCGATGCCGCCCCTTTTTGTGATAATTACATCTGGAGGTAGTTTAATCTCATCAAACACAGGTCTGCGTTTTATGATTTCGATAGAGAAATTTTCATTTTTCATATTAAGTCGTAGCTGTGGGATATTTTGACATTATTTTCAATAAACAAAATAGAAGTTACTTAGAAGGAGCATTCTATTATATCGAAAATCTCGATGCAATAAGAGACATAGTAAACAATTTTTGGGATTATTGTTGCAAATGTATTGTTACGTAATAAATTGTTTTAATATTTAACAAAAATGTCAGAATCTTAAGATCATAGCTATTGGGTCAAGTGTGTCTGACAGGAAAAATGCAATAATAAATATTGCAAAATCCTGGGGCTTTCACATGGGCACTACAAGAATATATTTGTCTCGAACATGGTGTCAATAATGAGTTTAACTAGTGAATTCCTTGATTAAGTGATGAAAAAAAATATTGATTAAAAAGATCCACTGCTGCACAACTGACTCAAAAAGAGGGTCCAGACACAATCCGTGGCAAGAACATAAGATTGAGTTGGCCATGGTACGGCAGCTAGCGAAGGACGACCGGTCGTATGGATTGACCAATTCGACAGGAGACTTGAAACCTATTCCTCCGAACCTTATCGGTAGCTTTCCTTGGATTCATGCCAGTGCAGTCGAATCAGATATTAAGGATTTCTTCAGTCTTATGAATGATGAGATCCTCCAAAATTTGAAAAATTCAGACTCATGGAAAGAATTCTATTTCAAACGTACGGTCACGCCTGAAAGGAACTGAATGTATTGGAAATATATAGCTTCACAAGTAATTTGCATTCTCTGAGATTACAAGAAGCAAAAAAGCGTTTTTAATGAATGGCGGCCTCACATTTACGAGGGACACCAACGCCCAGTTGTGTTTGAGACATCTCCTCACTCAGTCGGTTACATGCAAGTATCACTGAAATCTTTGATGCAGAACGTTTTAACATATTCTCCTCGGCAATTAAACGAATGCCACCGTCCGGTTTGTCAAATGCGGGGAAAAGAGCATTGAATAAGTGGTTTCTCGCGAAAGGCCATATAGTAGGCGATTCAAACACGTGTCCGTACAATGGATGTTATGCAATCGATGACATTGGGGACCGGTTTATTAAAATAAGACCACCAGAGAAAAACAGTAAATTTCTGCCAATGGCGTCAAATTGAAAGGCCGCGGGTATGATCGTTCTACACTATCACAAAGTTGAGACGGAATAGGGGCCAATAGTGTTATTTGAATCAGCTAATCTGAGGATGGCACAGATATCCCCTTCGATGAGTTTTCGTTCTATTCTTCTCTGGAAATAATTTTAAGTGAAATTTTCCTCCCTCCAAATTATCAACTGTCTATCTTAATCACAGCTAGTTAAAAGCAGACCATCATTGGATGTGACCACGAAACCTTAAAAAACAGGTCCTTGATGACTATTTTTCAATATTTTAAGTTAACGTTTTCAAAACTGCGCTCAAAGGCGACTCTTTTCTTTCCATGTTAAATATTTTAATTGAGCTGCCACGTGGCGCCATGTGGTGCTGCTTGGCTAATTGATTGAAGTTTTCTTTTTGTTTGTCTGTTCCTCCTCTCTCTTTTTATTAAAGTGGCGTCATGTGATCCACCTGTCTAGGTGGCGCCCAGTGCCTGGCTGGTGCTCTCCCCCACTCCACTGGAGGGGAAATGGAAACTGGATACACTCAGTTTTTTTACTTTAATTTCTTTCTCGGTGTATCCGGGTCAATAAATAAATTAATTAAAAATAATATAATTTATTTTTAAACTTATCAATAAAATTTCCCGTTAAAATATTTTTGTTCATATGGTTGTAGAAAGTGACGATTTAGTTGACCTGACAAATGACTTGGAATCTCTCTTTTTAGTAATTTAGTTTAATTTTAACAGGACTACAATTGTCAAATGGACATTAAAGCTAGCTTAACGGAGGAAAATAATAAATTAAATGATGATTTATCAAAGTTGTCTCATTTAAACAGATCACTTCATAATCGTTTAATCTTATTGAATTTTTTTTAGAACTTGATTCTTTATGTAAATTAAATGATGAAAAAATAGCCTCTTTGAATGTTTTTCAAGGTCTTGCTTAAATTTTGATTTTTTGTAGAAAAATATGACAACTTAAATAACAGATGTAGCAATTTAAACAAAGAAAATGAAATTATCTTACAGAAATATATTAATTCAGGAAATCTCCACAATTCTGATTTACTTTTGGCAAAAAACAACCTGAAACAAATTCGTTTGCTGAAATGTTTAAATAATATAGATGAGAAAAAAATACAACTCATGAAAAATAAAAATCAAATGGAGTCACAGTTACTTGTGATGAAAGAATCTGTATTTAATCTTTAACTTGTTAATAGTATAAAACTCAATTTCATGATTATGAAGAAAAAATAAAGATACACCAGCAACAAATTATTGATCAGGAAACTTTTCAGAGAAGGATTAACCAACTCGAAGAAAATAATGATACAACTATCAAAGATTTACAAAAAAAATTAAAAAACTTGAGGTTAAGCGAAAACGTGTTAAAACAACTCGTTAGTTTCTATAGAACTGTTTTTAGTTTATAGTGAATAAATTTTTGTTGTCATAAAATATAAGTTAGGTAATGTCTAACTCGTGAACATTCTGGGTTCCCTCAAAACTTGGATGAACTTAATCTGAAATGGCATCCCTTTAAATGCAGATGATTAGCTAAACTAAGTCTTGTAATACCCGGAGATTTGTCACTAGAAAATGTGATGGGTGTTTTAGTCGCTAAATTTTCGCCCAACACCCCTTAATCTAAGATAATATTTTTTTCGCGTAGACGAAAATTAAGCTTGTCATTTCTCAAAATAGTCAATATGCTTTTTGACTAGACAGATCTGAGATTTAAGGACTTTTTAGTAAAATTCTACATTATAATTCTTCCTTGTGTTATTAATAGAGGTAAGTGACTAGTCTAGCAATTTAAAAGACACATTAATTTTTTTATCCCTTTGGCCTTAATAGTAGCAATTTTAAGACTATGGTTTAACTCTGAAGGGTTTGCTTACGACCGTTATTAACCACAACCTCGTTTCCTTGTAAAAGGCCGGCCGTCCCTAGCCGTTTAGACGCAAGTGCCAGATACTTCCACAAGTCTCTGATGTTCACAGGAAATCCCGGGAAGAGTAAGCTCCTTGTAGAATCAATGATAATAGGTCCGGAGGATGAAGTCGAGAGCCAGATTCGTCTCTAAAGAGGAAGTATCTAGAACATAATTGTGTCAAGATCTTCTTGTTTCTCTATCTAGGGTAGTATCAGAGTCATCCACAATGAGAGAAGGCCATCCAACAGATCGTTCTAAACCAGTATCCGGATGGCTTTGGTAGAAGGGATTATTTTAATTTCGAGAACATCTATTTTTCTTAAATATGGTGTAGGATTTGTAGATAATAATAATTTTATAGTAAAATTCAACTATCACACTTGTACATTTTATTACTAACAATTTATCAGTCACGTGTCATTATATTTTGAAAGTTTTTCCTACATTCATACATAAAGCGAGCGATTCAAAATAGCTCTCCAAAGGTCGTCAAAAGGAAACTCACACGTCTACGGTGTGGATATAGTCCAACTCTGGGTTCGAGATCTTTTACCTTGCCTCCGATGGCTGGAATCGGCTTGGAAACTGAACAACTCATAAACAACTTGCCCATCTAAGCATCCAATGCATTTCCGTCAGCTGTGAAAGCCAAGATATTGAAAATAAATGAGTATACTATCTTATCCGACAGAGTATTGTTTCCTTCTCTCGCTGTGGTGACTTCCTCTGTCATCGGATCCTTGATGTTGGAATTTCTGGATCGACAAATAAACAAAATTTTGACAGGAAAACTCTTTTTTTATGAAAGGGCTGAAAATATCTGTTTTGGAACGTCACACGTGTCGATGGTATCTATCCTTCTAACTTAGAGTTAACAACACTTACCTATGATAATGAGGACCAGAACTCTTAAAAAAAAAAGATACCCCTGTTACAGTTAATCTTAAAGTCCGAATCAGTCAAAACCTCGGAGATTCTTGAATCAAACATGCTATTCTTACGTGCAACCGGATGATCGATAACAAAACAGGTGACGGTTGATTGAACACATTTTGACGTTCACGAGTGTTGCTGCCACCAGCAACTTGACAAAGCAAGGGTAGGTGACCTTCTGTGTGAGGGAAGAAGACGCTGGATTTTAGTAGTCAATTGATATTTTCATTTCTTGATGAGGAAACACATATCTTCAAGCGGAAGAAACTTATTCGATTATCGGTGATTTGATGATAAAAACTACTGATGCATGTCACATGAGAGAGAGGGCTTATCTGCGCAATAGCTTTCAAAAATTTTCACTTTTGGAATTCTCTGGACCTGACTTCCTTACCGTTACGAGTAAACGTCTGTCACATGTGACCTCGAAACAGAGTTGAAGGCATTTTGCTTGCCGATTTCTAATGGATGAGGTCTCTATTGCTCAGCTTGTATGGAACTAGATATTCGAAAGTAACTATTTTGTCTTTCTCCTTTGTCAGGTACTTAATTCATTTCAAAATTTTTACGGATGGCTAATCAGAGTACTATTCCAAAGCTATTCCAAAGTCGAAAAATGGTCCTGGACCTATCAAAGACGTCTTTGATCACCAAAAAATCAAGGTACAGCCAAATAGTCAAGGAACTCATCATCGATCCAAGTAACTTCAGACATTAAGGTTCGACTCTGCTTTAAAGTTTTTTTTTTCTCATCAGTCACACATTCCTCTAGTATAATTCGAAGAAAATCATAATTGTGCTCCTCTTGTTTTCAGATGTGTTAATAATCCTATTTAGATTCCAAACTGCCATCATTTATTGATAAAGAGGTTCAAATCCTTTTATCTTTATCCCCATATATTCCATCTTGCTTATATTTGATATGAGAATGTTGTCCTTATTTCGTAGTCAAGTACATGGTGGTGAGAAGGTCGCCTTAAAGATGTTGAAAAGAGTGGGAATTACGACTAAGCCCAATGGAGCCCCCTTTTCGTTTAGGTTCATATCCATAACTTACATTTTACAGCTAAAGACAACTTCAATTTTCTAATTTTGAACGATATTTAGGTTCTTGTCGAGTTCTAACTTGACAGAGGAATTCGAATGCAGACATTAATGCATTTAATGCTTTTTATTCCGGACTTTTGATGGTCCTTACCATGCATTAAGGATCTAATCGCATTCCAGTCGATTCCGTTGAAACGTCTGCCACTTCCTCAAATATACCATTATAGCACACCTATCAATGTTGTTATGGATTACCTTAATCCATATAACGCTTTAGTTAGCCAGGTGGTTAACTGGACGGAAAGTTAATATGGTATGAGGCTCTATACACTTAATGTCTTTATCTCCCATTGTAGATATACTTTTTAGTAACCCCTTTTAATGGACTTTGCAGACATCAGAAACATTAGATTGAATAATGTTATTGACATCAGATACGAGAACCTTTAAGCGGTTTCGCGGAAATACAAAACCGTGAATGGATGAATCTATATTAAGAAAATTGGTGATTGATTCCTATTGTGCACCACAAGCCTATGCCATTAGTCTTGATCTATAAATCTTTAATTTTAAATTTGCCTGTGGTATTCCTTGTGTCACCACAACTGAGAAACCAAGAACCACGTGGGACGTCAAAAGCGATTATTCTCACAGAACTTATTATAAAATTGAAACCGGATATTGTCAAAGATAATTTCTTGAAATACAATATATCTTACATGGACTGGGATCATTATCTCTATCGAAGATCTCACAGACACATGGCCTCTGTCGAAGTCGTTACGCGAGCTTTGGATGCTGCAAAAACCCGTTATGCTCGAACAGTATGTCTTTGCAGACGTGACTGGAAACAACGACTTTAAGGTATGACCATCTTTCCCTTTGAAGCGGGCAACCTATTTGTTGGACGTCACCTGCACCTCATATCTATATTAAAGTTTTTCAGGAGCCTTTTCTGGTCATGTTTTTTGTTCCTCTAGCTGTTGACTGACTGGTTTCATTGCGTCTGCGATGCTGGAAATCTAGAGTCGTCTAGAGAATCGGATTTCTGCACGAATATGAGATCCTCGTGAGCGATGCAGGTTATTTATCAAATCTCGTTCTTCATCCTGAGGCGAAATAGCAACGCAGTCAGATTATTAATTTTCGAATGCTATCGAGTTGGTACTAGTGATGTTTCAGGATACAACACGTGTCATCCTCAATTATTTGCTACATCCTAATTTAAAAAGCTCAAACTTAACACTCCAGGTATCCAATAATGAATGGATAATACGAAAAATGATTATGAAACCCAAAATTTTATTTATTTATTTTATTAATTCCGAAATTACGAGAAAGTGGATAAAAGTTATCGTCTAATAAAGTGATCCCGTGTCCATACCACTCCTTTTCCTACGGTTAGTTTTGGAGTCCTGGATTAATCTCCACAGCGGGGAAAGTTTCTTCTCATATCTCGGGCAGGCGTCCATATATGAAACCCAAAATAGAAACAATGAGGAAAAAAATTGTCAGAGGAATTAAAAATAGATATTGTATGTTATGTCAATGCTCTTCTCTCGATCCTAAACAAACTCATTGTAGTCGAGTTGTCTCTTGATCACGTTGCATCAGACCTCCTCTATTATTTTTTTCTGAGTAGGATCTCCAAAGGTGTCAGAATTCTGTTCTTCATGTTGATAATATACTTGTTTGTCACTACAAGAGCCCTCTTTATGTAGCCGCATTTTCTGAGCATTAGTCATAGAGATCTAAGATCACCAATGTTTTGATCTCTTGATGATAAAACAATGTTGTCTGCATAAACCAATAGAAGATCGTTTTCTCCACTCTGTATCAGAATCTCAGCCATGAATAAGTTGTTGGAATCGAATTGTGGTTGATAGACTTTAATAAGTTTAGCAATTAGATTACTATCCAGATTATTCAGGAGTATACTTGGAATTCCATTGTGACTAGGTAGATGTGTTAAACAAATTTGAAACAAAATCTCCTTCACTTCTTTTTAAGAAATGTAAGATGACGATGGATCCCTTTTTGATTTTATAATAAGTGGATGTACGTCCATCTTTTTATAGTTTTTATGTGAGATGTTGCATATTATTTTTTCGAGGCATTTAGGTCCTTTGGCTGTAGTTGTCGTCTTCAGTGACTTTTTATCTGCCCTCGATACGTTACGAATTATTTTCCAGACTTGGCTGTCAACGGATTGCGGTTTAGAGTTGAAATAACACGTGTCCGTTTTGTTATTTGTATTTTGAATTGTTGTGACAAAATAAAATCCAAAACTACGCATATCCGATGTCTCCATCTACACGGAAGATAAAGACATTGATGCTATGTACATCATACAAACCATTTTATCAACTAACAACTTCGTACCTGGTTTTTTAGATTTCAGTCTATAATTTGGATTTTAACACTTTTTCATTACTATCAGAAACATCACGTGAGTATAATGCCTCCTATGTATTGAAATATATGAAATTGAGATCCAAAAATTTTAAACGTGGTAGAATAAACAAACTGAGACTACGATAAAGACATAGGCATTATTAGAGGTGTCAAACACTCAATTATTATTATCATTAACCCCAGGCTTACCATTGTAAGCCCAGCACAAACAGTCATAACTAACTAATCCAAAGAAAGAACCAAAGGAAGAGCATCTGCTTGTGTCGACCAAATCCATCTTCCAATAATTCATTACAGGCTTCCGCTTCAGAAGAGAGGTGGGGAAGTATGTCCGCACTCTTCCATTTTTGTCCCAGGTCCAACCGTCGCGGACATCACTTCATTCTTTAGTGGAATAGTTTTTATAATGCAATCTTCATTAGAGGATATGGTCAACAAAAAATATAGTTAGATTTATTAATTAAAGTCAAATTTTGACTAAGTGGATTCATGCTTTGCCACGACTATATGTGGAGGCATAACGAGGTAGTAAGGAGTCTTCATCATCTACTATGAAATAAGTACGTTATTCGCCACACCAGAAAGTTGCGGACTCATAAGGTGCAATCTGTAGTTGAGAACACCAAGGTCCAAGTCATGGTAAACAGTGTTATCCGTATCTCGGTGCAAGTCAAGCACAATACACCGGACATTGTAATATACGATAAGGAGTCTGGTTTATTTGATTTCATAGCAGTTTTCATTACGTCTCAAGACCGTTTGCAGACTGTGGAGGTGGAGAAAAAAAGGAAGTATGACTAGCTTGCAAACGAGATGGGGCAGATGCTTGTTGCAAGGTCCTCGTTATTCCTATAGTAATGACATGGGAAGGAATTGCAACAAAGTACCACAAGGGTTATCTGAAGCAGTTGGGGGTAGATAGGAAGCTCCAGGACTATCTACAGTCCACTGTATTAAAGCGGACCTTAGAGAGCCTGACACTGGAGTATAGAAGGCAGAGCCCTGAGATGCCATATGGGCAGAGGGTTCAATTGGACAAGGCGCTCTAGGAGTTATTTCAGCAATCAGAATACCCTGCCTGAGGAAACTGGCAAACAGGCAGGCGAGGAAGGTTGTTGATTATTAAATATTAACTTTTTATTGTTGGTCAAATAAAATGGGTTTAATATTTTTAAAATTGTTTTACAATATGGCGAACCTTTAAATACATTTGTATATTATTTGGCATGCGTCTGCAAAGTGTTCGTGGTTAGTTGTTTTTTATATTCTTTGTAGTTTCTGTTGTATTGTCATAATTTTCTTCAATATTAGCTAATTGGATTCATCAAATAGTGTTGAAGGCTGTTATCAAAATGTCTAATATATATTTACATTTCGGTAACCGATAAATATGGATTATTCTTCACTATTTGTTTTGTCTCCATTTATGTTCTCTTGGCTATATTTTTTTCCAGGCTATTTTTATTCCACATTGTTATTTCGTCTGCATCGTGTCAAGATTATTTTTAGGAATATTATCCAAGGATTTTACGTAATCAGTGATCTGTTTTATTCATTATTCCACAACAATTCTTATCAGAAAAGTCCTTCGGATAAAAGTGAGCTAATTGTCTTTTTGGTGGAAACTTTCACTAGTCGCTTATATAAATGTGAACACATGACCTCGAATTCAACATCTTCTAAATGATCACAAAATTCAATAGTTTATTATTATTATTAAATTTTAGTCAAGTGTATCCAACACAGAAATAAATTGTTAGATTCCTATTTGCAAACTTTCAAAAGAAATTTCATCTAATTCGAATGTTCATTTCACGTTTGTATAAAATATAAAAAATATCTCGTTTTTCAAATTCCTTGAGACATTGATCATTACAAGGAAATTATGTTTCGGGAGATTTATTTTCATGGATGGAACTCCTTCAGTTATTAAAATAATTTACAGTCCGACCTCGATTTGGAACGGACCTCGGCTGGAACACCTCAGTTTTTGGAACAGTTTGTCGAATCTCTGCCAAAAATACTGAAAACTTCGATATGGAACTGAATTTATTACTATTTTTTATTTCTATTCATTAAAAAATTAATTATTTTTAAATAAAAAAACTCTATACTTAATCGTATCAGTCTTAGTTATGAGAAAAAAGTTTCAATTGCTCGACTACTGAAAAATCATTCAGACATAGTACTTGCTCGAAAATATGAATCGAAAATTGGCACAATAGGTCGAAAAAAACGATTATGCCGTACATAAGCCGTGGGAACATTATATCAAATTTTCGAACTCAAACAAAAACTGACGATTTTTTTAAACTTTGGATAGTAAAGTTCTCGACACTTTTCAACAATTACGACTTCAAACTATTTAAATTTTTGACCCTCTTATTAAAAAAATTGGTAATTTCGCTTTTTTTACATCTTAAGGTATGCTAATTGCATCTAAATTGAACTTTACAAGCTTTAAAGCATCGAATAGATAGCTAATGAATTTAAAAAAAACACATGAACTCACTTCAAAATCCTTATGGGCAAGAAAAAACTCATGCAATCGTAATGGAATTCAATCATTTTTAAATGTTTTCCATAAAAAAATTGTTGAATATGGAAAAAATAATATTTTCAACATTGATGAAACTTGTCTTTTTATTTAAAAAAGACCCCAAAAATCATTCGTACAAAAAAATAAAAATTCGTCAGGGTCTAAAATAAATAAGGAAAAAATTTCTTTGCTCTTATGTTGTAGTTATTCAAGAAACTAATTTGATCCTTTATTTAATTAAACATCAATATGTTTCAGAAATTTTAACCCAGAGGATTATGGTGCTATGTACTCGTCATCCAGAAATGCTTGAATGACTAGAGATACTTTTAATCAATGGTTATTTTTGATAAATAAATGTATAATGGTATGCAAAATAAAAAGACGACAGTCAAAGAAGTAGTAAAAAAATTAATGAATTGGAAGAATCAGTTCTAGACATTGCTACAAGGTTTTTAAAAATTTTAACAGCTTCAGACAAAATTTATTCAGTAGTTTGAAGAATAACTAAGGATATAAAAATTTTAAGACTTTCTTGCATTGATTAAATTAATATTGATGTTAATTTTTTTGACAGAATTTCGGTTTTTGGAACAACCTCAGTTTTTAAAACACATTGTGTTCCAAATCGAGGTCCGACTGTATTACTTAAAAAAACTGTCTCCTGTGTAAGGTGGATCCGATAACGCCACTGAAAGGAAAGAGAGAAATCTAAAATCAAGTAGCCGAATCAGAATATTGAGAACAAGAATTTATTTTCTCCATTAACTCACTCAGGTAAGACTTTAAATAATTTCACCCCTTATTATTATAGGCACGTACGCGATGCCAAGATCATGACAAAGCATGTGCAACACGAAAAATTAACAATCTAATTAACGTCGCCCATCTTTTTCGATCCGTTGCCATGTTCCGTAGCACATCTAGATCGTCCCCATCTTTAAGGCACTTTTCAATCCTCTTGAGATCTTCATCTAGAATAACCGGCATTGTGTCCTCGGCCGGCCGCGGAAACGAGAAGCTTCTAAAACAAAATACTCCTCCATTGCTATGTTGGCAGGGGTCCCCATATTGGCATGTGTCCAAAGAGCCTCCATCTTGAATCAGTAATCTCACATGATATTTGCTTAGTTCCTGTTCTCTTGGATAAGATTTCGGACGGCATTTTGAAAAAGCTTCGGAAGAAAGGAGTGCTCGGAGATGATTTCTGTGAAAAGAATTCAACTTTTCGAGTTCCTGCCCTGTACATGCCCATGTACCGGCATTATATAATAGGATTGCCTCTCTAGGCATTGTATAGTCTCATTCGAGTTTTAGGATCAAGCCCTTTGTGCAGAAGCCAGGTCTTCTTCATTTTGTTGAAAGCAACATTAGTTAGTGTCTTCCTTCGTGTTATATCTTCGGTGTCACCGAGAAGGGATCCTAGTTTTTTTGATCTACGCCAGTTCTCCTCGGTCCTTTCCTTACTTCTTTTTAGCTCCGTAATTTCAGTTTTGTTTGTGTTTACTTTTAATAACCATTCAGCCATTTTATCTCGAATTTTCTCCAAAAGTGCAATTAACTCTTTGTTATTCGAAATAAAGTTAACGTCATCCGCATATGCTATTATGTTCGTTCCTTCTCCGATATGAAGCTTCAAGTCTCGTGGAGCTGCCTCCAGATAAATAATAAGCAAAATCAGGGATAATGGATTTCCTTGAGGGGTACCAATTGTAGTTTCAAATGTCTTCGATAAAGCTTACCCAGCCCTGACCATCCTAATCGTTGAGCCCTTTGCGTTCACTATTCTTTAATAGTGAACACCAAAATATTTAAATAAATGATATTATACATTTTTAAAAGTAATATTCATTTTATAGTTAATACATCAATGACAATTACTAATTTTTGTTATTGTGAATTGCATTAATATGGCATGTTCACCATAGAGAGAGTTGACTATATATGCAAGTTTCTTCGTTCCACTGGTAATTTTTCTTTTGATTATTAGCAGAATAGGGTTATGATCACTTCGGGTGTCGTAGATGACGGACTAATTAATTGTTGTTGAAAGCTGTGGTGAACAGAGTGTGATATCTGGGAGGTTGAAATGTCAGAGTTCCATTGAGGTGTTCCTGTGTTTGATGGGTCATTGATGATTGTCAGATTGCCAGACTTCGACAGCAGCAAATTTCCTCTTGTATCTGCAAACTGATTTAACAGCCAGAGAGAGTATTTGGCATTCAAATCGCCGAATATCACAACTTCGTTCCAACTCCCTAGTGCTGATAAGTCCGGCATAGTGTAATGTTTCGGACATGAGCATGGGTATACATGTTTACAAAATATAGTCTTCCGTTTGTTGTGCCAACAGATATTCCGATTATTTCCATGGTTTCATCACTTCCCAATAGTCTCTTCACTTCGATTGTATGTTCGTTATACTTTAGGTGTTTTCTGATTAATGCAAGTAGTCCTCCTCCACGTTTCTTAGTGCGATCGTCAGGGACGCACGATGTCAGCTTTTAGTTTAACAATCAGAGTTCTAAGTTCAATAATTTTGCCTTTAATTCAGATCACGTTTAGTTGTATAACAGAGATCCGATCTTTTGACTTGTGTAGATCACGAATCCGAGAAGCTGATACCAGACCAATAATCCGTCGACCAGGGGCGACATGCACCACCGGTGTAAGAGAGCTAGTGACTCTTTTTCGAGATGCTTTAAGAGCATTCTGAGAGCCTCTATAATCGTTGTATCCGGTGAACCACATGACTCCACGCTAAACAAATAAATTATATATACATTAGGGAACACAAAAAATGATTTTCCATTAATTTGGATATAATTTAAAAAATTCCCAGCACAGCTTGAACCAGTGGGTCTTGATCGAGGAGATGGGAAGAGACCTGACGGGATGACCCTTTTCCCCTTCACGTCTGGAAGAGCTTTGGTCTGGGACGCAACTTGCATAGACACGTTCTCAAGCACGAACATTTTTAAATCGGTTCAGACACCTGGAGCAGCTGCTTCGACTGCGGAAAACCTAAAAATCAAGAAATATTCTTGCCTCGGGGATCGCTACCGATTTACTCCTGTTGCGACCGAATCATCGGGAGCCGTTGGTCCAATGACGGCTGAATTCTTGCAAGAACTCGGAGGTTTGCTTGCCAGAGAGAAAAGGGATCAACGAGAAGGGTTATGGCTAAGACAAAAGATAGGAATAGCCCTACTCTGAGGGAACTCGTTCGCAATCCACGCAGCAGGCTTCCTCAACTGACATTTGTTTAATTGTTAAAAAAAATTTTTGATTTAAAAAATTAAATAATAAATTTTTTAATTAGAATTTTCCTCCCCGGTGGGCAAAATAAGAAAAGTTTATTTTCAATTCTATCCTTGCAAACCAAGTAATCATTTTTTATCTACCATAGCTATGAATCAGATACTAAATGAACAGGACTGCATTATTAAACTCAAAAAATGTTATGTCACCTATGACTTTACAAAAAACACCATGATGACGGAAAAGGAAAATAAAAGACATCTTCTCGAGGAACTCATCGATTTTTGCGCTCAAAATAAGTCCTCTCCCATTGGGATTGACTTCATCTCAGCCTCTCTGACTATGATTCAGTCAAACATATTTCGAACTCTTCCAAAATACGAGTACTTTAACGGAATCGACATTGATCTTCCTGAGACTGCGAACGAACCAATGTGGTATCACCTGGAGGTAGTTTTGTACCTTCTAAAGCAGCTCGTTTACGAATACTTCCTTAATTTCCTGGATCTTTCCATACCCGAGACAGCCCTTAAAGCCAAGCCCTTCAAATGTCTTGCTAGGAGTGTCGTTTTGATGTTGGGTTCCAATGATTCGATGGAACGGAGCTACTTGGAGTTCATTCTGCACAAGATCTTCTCGAAGATCATCTCTCTGAGGACTTCCCTGTTTAAATACATGTCGAACATGATTCTCTGGTAAAATTTAGTCGAACCAGGTTCCTGTACGACGGAGAAAACTTCAACGGGGTGCCGGAGCTCCTGACAGTCTTCCAGTCCATAATTGAGGGGTTTAATGTCCCATTGAAACAGAAAAATGTCGAGTTACTGAAGAATATTATATTGCCGCTTCACAAAAGTAGGTGTTTGTACGCCTTTCACGCTCGGGTTAAACTTGGTGTCATTGAAGCTGTCGCTGTGTACCTGTGAGTATGTGAGGAAGGACCCTGGCTTGTTTGAAGTAATTTTGAAGTATTTGATAAAGATTTACCCCAGGAGGTGTTCTAGAAAAGGAGTTTGAAGGGGTTTTGGTAATTTAGGTTTTGATTATTGACGAAATTGCCCGCCTATTTCAAATTGTGAACGTGAGTCTTGTCGGCTTTGATTTGTGTCATAAGTTTGTTGAGTTTTTGGTACCTTTTTATGGGGATCTTTGCCATCAGGTTTTTGTGGAATTATTTGAGATTGCTGAGATGGTTCTTACTTTTCCACGTCATGAATGGATGCTAAATTTAATTCTTCGGTACCCTGATCTATTTCTTGATTCCTTGCTCCCTGTTCTTTATGAGTCTGCCCATAATCACTGGTCTCTTACTATTTGTTTGATGAGCTTCGATGTAATGAATTTTCTACATGGAATTTTTCCTGATATTTTCATGAAAAACCTGGCAAGTTGATTTTTGGTTAAATTTAAGAATTATGAGTAGTTTATGATATTGTTTGTGCTTTCTAATAAATTTATTCATTTTGTTTTTGTGATTCAAATCCGGTCAAAAAGGGATTGAGTTCACATTAGCTTGATTCAAAGAAAGTGGAAAAGATGTCCCCAATCAGCATCTCTACGGATATTTCAAGTGGAGACCAACTCAGGTTGGTCTGAAAAAATGAAAAATCCTTTCCTATCGTCAACGTAACATTTTTGGAAACGATTTTTTCTTTTTTTACCCCCGCTTTCTTTGAGGGATTTAAGAATTTTCTCAGTCGAGGGATACCGTTTTTTGAAAGTAGTAGAGATACATGGAATGTCATTATTGTATGGAATATGAAAGGGGACTAATTCAAGGCAACAAAAGAAAATATCAATCGTCGATTAACTCTTTGGTTTTTATGTCTTTATCCTTAGAAGAGACAAAGACAAGAGTTAAGGTTCATAATAAAGCTCAAGGACTAGAGGTAGTCATCAGCATCTGACCAAAAGGTACCTTACCGACGAGGGTTACTTTTCTTGAATAGTTTATTTACCTTTAACTATTATAATTGTGGGATCTGAAACTGGAACAAATAGACCGCATGTTCTGTGAGGAATTAATAGTTAAATTTAATCCAAGACTTATAACGTCAACCAAGCTACGATAGGAATATCCTTGGGGATCCAATAAACATGGTTAATAGTTTCTTTTATTATGTGACTTGGGCCACGGGTACCTATTGGCAACTCGTTACATTAATTTTGAACTGATTAACTTGAATTAATTTCATTATTGATTTATTAACTGAGGTTGTGACGTGCTTCTCTTGCACAAGATGTCTTCTTCGTGCATTCAATCTTCCCTGTTTCACTATTGGATCATTCAATGTGAGAGGACAAACATCATACGTAAAAAGACAACACTTATGTGCGGACCTCCAACGATGTGGAATATTTGTATGCTGTCTCCAGGAAACTAAAGTCCCCAATGGCCTGGATGAAACAATGAACGGATATCGACTGCTCCTGTTGCCGTCAGACTGTCAACATTATGGGATGAGGTTCGCTATACGCGTGGACACAGCTGTGCTGGCTTATAGAGCATGGAGTATCAACGACAGGATTGCCATTTTCCAACTACGCCTCGGAAACAACCGTAATACTATTCTATCGATTATCAATGTACATCACTGACCACATGGGGGTATCCGCCGACGCAGAAGAATTTGACAATTTATACTCGATCTTATCATCGGCTTACTCCTCCCTATCCAGCTCCTACATGGTCTTTATAGCGGGAGGCTAAAATTCAAAAGTGGAGAAAAAGTGGGACGAATCAAATTGCTTGGGCAGTCACGCTCAAAGGATCAGAAATCTGTCCGGGGAGGCCCTTATACATTTCTGCGAATCATTTAGATAATTCTTTTATAACACGGCATTCCGACATGCAGCGCGACATATTACGACAGAGGAGAGACTCTTGTGAAATCAAGTTCATATATTAAACCAAATCGACTACATCTATGCAGGAAACACATAAGAGGCTACTCACGGTCTCCCGAACGTACAGTGGCATGATGACCTCGAGTGATCACAGACTACTAGTCGCACGTCTCATTCTAAAGCGACGTTTGGAATTTCTGGAGCACTGGCAGCTCTTACAAGGAGCAGGACCTTGGCCGTGGAGGCTCTATGTGCTTCCGACATACCGTAAAAAGTACGACAGAAAATATCGAACCTGTTGGAAAATGTCGACAGAATATGTCACCGGGCTGCTATGGAAGAATTTCTATCAGAGTCAGACAGGCTGCTGATGGTACTGGAAATCGCCCAAGGAGATTCAAGGGAACTTTTGACAAAGAAATAGAAAAACTGTCAAAAAACCAAAGAAACTCCGACTCTTAATCGAGTCGTCAAACTCGACAAGCCAAATTGACTCTCTTAAAAGAGAACGCAACAGAATCAAATACAAAATAGAGAAGAGTGAGGGAACTAGCCCGACATACACTGGATAACTTGGCAAAAGACGTTGAATGGTACAAACCTCGTGCATGAATGTTTGCTGCGGTTAAACAATTATCTCATAATACCAGACCGGAAAGAATCATAATTCTTGATGATACAGGAAAAGTGATAATCAACGGCCAGGAATCAGCAAATAAAATTGCCGCTTTCTACAAAAAACGACTAAATCTCAATAAACACTTGGAACCGTTCGAAGGAATTCTTAGAGACTTGAATCAAAGCATCATGAATTACGAAGTTGTTTCAGCCTTGGGTAAGCTCAAGAATGGCAGAGTTCCTGGACCGGACAACGTGAGTGCAGAATTATTGAAATACGCGCCAGACAGGGTGGCTGACTTAATCTGCACAGTCCATTTATGCGGGGAATGGCACCTTGGTCCCAATTCAGAAACCTGGAAAGGAGAGAGGCAATCTAAACAGTCTACGCCCGATTACACTAATGAATAAGGAAAATACTCTCCCTTGTTGTGCTGGATCGTATTTCAGGCCCTGTAAATGAGTTCCTGAACCCAAGTCAAAGTGGATTCAGACCTGGAAGGTCGACGGCAGACTAAGATTACTGATGAAAATATTTAAAGTAATGTTGTCATCCAAGCCCTTTTATTTTCATAGTACAATAATTTTCAAACTCAAGATTTTTAAACATCTAATTGTGGCCAATAAAAAAGGTTAATTTTAATGTTCTAGTTCATTAGCACAAAGAGCAATAGAGATCCTCACTTTTGATTGTTTATGCCTATTCTATCTTTAGATGAAATCGTTGTAGAAAGGAAAGATTGAATAAAAGTCCAGTTTCATCCATATTTAGAAATACATCAGGGTCAACTTCCTTTAACTTAGTCATATTTTGTCTTCAAATTAATTTCAACTTGTATTAAGCTGTTAGCTTCTTCGTGAATAACTTAGTTTAAGATTAAATCTTCCTTTAATCTGTGTAGCCAGCATATCGAAATTCAAAAAAAAGGTTCATTTTTATTTCAAAAATATGGGATAATTCCTTGAGATTCATTTTTGATTTATTTTTTATTTTGGAAATCATTCATTTCTATCAAATAAAAATTTCGTGGCACAGTAAGATTTTCTAACCATGTGGCACTGTAAGATTTTTGTTTAAAATGTAAATAAATTTAAATTTAAAATAAAAATTTAATAAATTAATCAGAAATTTTTAATAAATGTTTTTCGGATTGCAGAATATGAGGATTCGGTTTATTGAGCCTGTTTGTATGGAATCTTTGAAAAATTTTGCTAAATCATAAAAAAATTCATTATTGAAGTTTTCGGATTATTGAAGTTCTGATTAATAGGAGTTTACTGTATATAAAAATAAGCAATCAGTAAAATATGGCTAAAATCGGTGTACGGAAACTTTCGTTTAACAACCCCCTTCAGAGTGCTGACAATATCTGTTCAGTCTTTGGGAAGAATGCAACGTGAAATTCTGAAAGGTTAATGTCGAAATCACTAATTGATCCATTACTGACCATCTTAAGTGTCTATCATCGATCTATTACTACATTTTCGACATCATCCATTTGTGTTTATAATTGTAACTTTGATGTATTGATACATAATTAAAAACTTCGTAAATATCTATGTGATTTGATTAATGTCAAAATCACCAATTAATCCATTGCCGACCATCCTAAGTGGCTATCATCTATCTATTAATTACATTTTCGACATCATCCATGCTGCTTATAATTGTGACTTTGAACTTCGTTTTCGAAATCATCAAGAACGTTATGACAAAAAGTCTTAGGAAACTTAATATAATTAAACCTCTTTTTTAAGTCCAGGCCGTCACAGGAATGCGCCCTCGTCGAGTTCAATTAACTCCCAAAACCGACGATTGAGTATGCTTGTGCCTCATGGGCCTTTTTTTTAATTAACCCCGGGTACACCGAGAAAGAAGTTAAAGTAAACAACTAATTAAGTGCATCCAGTTTCCACTTCTACAGAAACAGAGTCCATCCGGAATGAGCATAAAAGGTAAGACGTCCATTACATGCAGCTGTGGAAACCCCTCCAGTGGAGTGGGGAAGAGCAAATGATCCTTTTCGTGCCGGCCTGGCACTGGGCGTCACCTAGACAGGTGGATCACATGACGCCACTCTAATAGGAAGAGAGAGGACAAACAGACAAGCAAGCAGAAAACTTCAACCATTAACCACGCAGCACACAGCGCCACGCCGCTCGATCTCATGGGCCTATGGAGCTTCGATTTCAAATTCAATTAAGATCAATTCCCTAATTGGCAAACTAGCACGTCCAACGAATCTACCCCCGATTTTTTCTCTCCAATGCTTGACCACGCCGCAATCAAAAATAATGGCTCCGGCTTCATCGATCTGTGTGGCCAAGAAACAAGTCGTTTTTCCATTCAAGGCTAGTGGCTTCAAATACACGAAATTTGGGAAAAAAACCCACCCCTCTTCAAACTCTAATGAAAGATGATCGTCGTCTATTCAGGAAAGCCGTGGGTACTCTGGAGGAACACAGGAAAAACCTCTCGATCCTGTTGAGGCGTACCGGAATCACTTAATTAGTTGGTTTACTCCTTTTTTCTTGGTGTTCCCTTTTCGGGGTTATTAAATAAATAAAATATGGTTCTAGTGGAATTAACACGTGAAGCAATTGAAAAATTTAATATTTTTAGTGAATCGGTACAAATCGATGATTTCATTGACTGGAGAGAAAAGAGAAAATCAAACGATATGCTAAATGTTTTAGTTTAGGAATCAGTAAAATTGTCAGAGTTGCGATTCTTTTATTGGGGAAGCTGAATCAAAACTAAAATACATTGAAGTTATATATTTGTTAATTTAAATTAAGCTAACATAATCTAAATCACTTTGGATGTGATAAATTATATAGTTTATTTTACCAAATTTGGTGCAAGACGTAGTGAAGTGAGTATCTAAAAGTGTTCAATGTTAGGCAAATTATTAATTATAACAATTTTAGTCTAAACGAATGTTGCGAAACAGTAATTCTAAAAACCGATACATTCTAGATTTGAAAATTAAGGCGATATTCGACACAAAATGAAAATTATTCCTGGGTAATTATTTTGCAGCATAATTAACAGATTTTTGTTTTAATTGACGCTTTTTCAAAATTTGGTGTGGTAGAAAGTGCCGTTAGCGAATCTGCTAATGAGATTTTCCGAATCCTGAATGGAATTTTTTGCATAATTAGATCTCCAATTTTTGCATATGGAACAACTTTGCAAAAAATACAATATTTCCCACGTTTCGGGACGACCACGAGCTCATGGATAGTGAGTGACAGATCGAAAGGTTTTTTTTGGTTTAATGTCAATAGATTTAATTATCAATAAAAATTGGATCTCATCGATGATTGCATAGAAAGGAAATTTTGGATGCTATATCAATTTGATAAAAGACATGTTCGCGATTATAACTATGCTATCCAAATACAACAAAACAAAGACCACTTGAAATTTTTTTAATGTGCATCTTTCAAAAAAGTATCAAAAAGGAGATTAGAAGCGCTAGCCGAAAAGCATCATTGCCTCGAAAAAAATTAGAGGGACAAGAAAAACTAATAACTGCCCTGGAAAATATTGTCAAATCAGGCGTAAAATGAAAAACCTTAGAAGATGGAAATACGACGAAATTGAAATAGTGATGAAATTTTACTACGCCACGACGGGGATACAAACTTAGATAACAAAAAATACCTCTTATACGACAAAATTTCATCAAAAATATAAAGTAACGAATACCGAAGAGAAGTTATCACAATTATAGATGATGAAGATAAAGAAATTAACACCATACATATATAGGCCGGGTCAAAAAGTTATGATAATTTTTAATTTTTTGATTTGTGTTTTTTGAAAAAAATGTATCAAGCATACCTCATCATATATCTATTTTAAGTAAGCCAGTCAACTACTAAAATTTCTAATAAGAAAAATACTAAATGGTAAATTAATTTATAAAGGAAAGGGAGTTAGCACGGAAACGGCGATCCCGAGCCTATGCATAAGCCGGATACTAAATTAAAAATTTTTAAATAACATTTTTTAATAAATTTTAATGCTTAAAATTATTTGGTCAACTATTTTTCGTAAATTTTTAAATAAAATGAAAAAAACGCTACATTCAATCAAAGATTTTTATGGGATGTTAGTTTGCAGGAAATCACGATTTCCAAAATAATAAAAAAATTAATAATTTCAGATATTTAATGAAGAAATAAGTTCAGAAAGTAATTTTTATTAAGAATTATTAATATTTTTAAAACATCGCAGCTCTGGACTGTGACAATAGTGATGTACGTACAATAATAATCTACGTGCCATTCTCATTTATTACATGGTATGAATCTACGTATAAACCAAGAATTAGATTGTTAAATATTGTACCTATCATTGTTAAAACCGAACCCGTCTTAATTCGTTTAAGGAAATTGAATTTTCTCCAGGATGTGATTATAACTATTATCCTTATTGGTATGGAAAGTGACGCTAATGTTCGGGAAACACTATAATTTATGTAGAAGGGGATGCTGCTTTGAAAAAATATTATTTCAATAATTTAGAACAAATTGCTAACGAATTTGAGTCTAATGGAAATTTAGTTTGTAATGTAAACATTTCGTCAACAATAAAATCACGTGAAGTAATACTAAACTATGCCAAATATAATTGATCTTCTTCAAAAGTCGTAATTGTGCGAATACTCAATTAATCACGCATATATGTAAAAAATTTTATTAATATTAAAAGTCCAATAAATGGAATCTTTTCGTTTTATTTTAAAAATTTCCATTTTTTATAGAATTTTTACATTTATTTATAAGAAACCCTGTAATAAATAGAGTAGAATTGCGTAATTTATATCTGTTTTGTGAAATAAATGATACTAGCAGATTGATAGAATTTTAACTGTAATTTGATAAAATCCTTGATTTTTAGAAAATGCAAAAGAAAAATCACATAATTTGAACAAAGAAATTTGTGTATGATTAATCTGACTATGGCATAAATTCTTCGATGAATGTTAAATTCAGTTTTTAATAAATTCATGACTTTAGTTTGTTTATTGATGTTTTTAGTTGAATATGTTGTAAAACAGGTCAGCAATAATGCTTAATATAGTTTTTAATAAATCCATAACTTTTAGTTTGTTTATTGTTGTTTTCAAATAAATATGTTGTAGAACTCAAAGTTAACTAATGTTTTTTATGGATCTCTGAATTGAACAGTAGTATAATGTTACTTTGATTAAGTATCGGTAAAGCAGTCTACGTCTCTCTTATATAGTTTACTCATTATATAATAATCTATTATGTAATAATTATTAACAGATATGCCTTATGTTATGTCACATCTAAATTAATGGTGATCATATAATGGAAATTGGATTATTAACCTCAGTTTAGCAAACTTCTAGGAAACTCGCGACAGTCAAATAAACGGGCCACTAAGACAGAACGCTCAGAGATAAACCACTTTTAAGTTGAGCCCAAAACGGAAATAAAAATAAGAATGGTATTTAATTTTTTAAAAATTTTAAATTAGAAGATTAATAAAATTAAACATATTCTGACAAATATATGTGGAAATTCTAAAAATGCTACAATTTGCTAATAATGATGCAATTTTATTATATAATTTTTCATAATTTTGACGAAAACATTGTTTAATTAATCTTATAACTATTTTTGGGAGACTTAGCTTTTATTTTAAAACTCTTACCCATAAAGTTGAATTTGACCTACTTTACTTGCCATAATTTAGGGATGTCATATTTGTTACTATTAACCTTTTTTGGAATATTTTCCGATTTCCCAGTACGATCCTTGACGTGCGTTTCCCCATAATACTTAACTGCAGACTTAAAAAGAAGTTAACAACATTATTGATCTTGACCCTCCTCCTAAGGTTAATTAGCAAGTTATATCATTCTCAAAATAAAAGTGTATGACCTGTCTTACTGGAGGGTTAATAGAGGAAACAAAAGGGTTAAAAATCAGCTAAGAAATTGGTCAAACTTTCAAAAACGAGCCTTAAAATTTTGTTTACTTTCTGCAATCCAGATCCCTGAGTTTCGAATAGACATAAACATTGATTATTTCGGAAAAGAAACAATTGAAAATTCGGTATTCAATACTGACCGATAGCCAAATTTTGGACACCTAGGGTGCTATAAGCTAGCAAGAAGGAGCACATTCTCTGACAACATGGTCATACCCCTCATCCCTTAGAATCACAGCAGGAGGAAGAAAACCTCCTCTGGTCCTGTCCTGGAGAAATCCCTAACTGAGTCCTACTCAACTAGGAGTTAGAATTCCTCATATGTTAGGGAGTAATTTACTCAAGTAAAAAATTCGTTAACAGTCCGCCTGACACTATGAATCCTATAATAGTGAAACTCGCATCACAATTCTCTATTTTCTTATTCCGATAAGCTGATAAGATTACTTTATGTTTGTTTAACAAATGACAGTCTTTTCTACGCTCCTCGATCGCCAACTAACAATAATTTCATAAAGTCTTCCACAGTTTCAATTATTCAGCACATCTGGAAGAGTAAATCTCGGTCTTCCACGAACACATACATGTAAAGAAATCTGCCTACATTTATACAAAGCAAATCCATCGTATCTCTCTTAGTTCCCGAAAGTTTGAAATGATTTCACTTTCGTACCAAGACTTCTGAGAAAGTTCTTCGTGAAGGGACACTATTCCAACCCTTTCCATGGTGTTTTCAAATGTATATCTCTAAGAGTTGAGTAAAATCTCCGACGATAAACAAACGCGTGAAGTACACAGAGAAAAAAATCAAGGAGCAAAATTTTGGCCGCAGATCAGAGAGGATGAAATTTGCATCTCTCCAGCCTAGACTGTTGTACTGAAAATTGAAAACATTCTCGTAAAGACTTTAGTGTTGAATCGTTGTGCTTAAAATATCCCTATGACTAAAAGCTGGCAAAAATCTCAGAACGAAGAGTAACTTTGGGTTAAAAAGATAATTTCTCAGCAAAAAAATTACACCCATGAATCGAGGATCGTCAGCCTATCTGATAGAACAAAGAGAGAACGTCTGCTTGTGCTAACCAATTCTATCCTCCAATATAGTTATTACAGGATTGTGACTCAGGTTGTCATCTTATAATTTTCATTACACGTCCTACCATCGCGGAGATCATTTCATTCTTAGGCTGAAAATTTCATAATAGTATTCTTCACTAATGAATTTGGTCAGGAAAAGGCAGGAAAATCTTTTCAACAACTGAGTCGTGCCAGAAGTTTTTTTTGACTCACGGATAGGATCCATTTTCCGGATTCGAACCCACGACTGTCAGATCAGATGTCACAAGACTTTATGTTCATCCAAGAAGGTCTAAGACGATCCGAGGACATCGTCAATGAGACGGGTGAAGCTGAAAGTGGCCTGTCTTTCTGATACTAGCAGATTGTTCACTTCCGCGAAATCCTAATCCAATTTAGGGGATTTTCGCATAAAACAAGAGTTGTTGGAAAATCCAAAATTGAAATTTCATTAGCATCAGGTTTGGACAATCGCACACAGCTCAGATAAAAAATAAGAAGTAATGACACGGACTCCGTACGGAGATTGATAGGTAGAGGGTAACTCGTTGATTGGTTTGTTCGGTTTACAAATCGGTGTAATGCATGATTTTTACCATAATTAGGGGATTCGTGTTAAATGATATGTTGAATATGAGAGCTATTATTACAGGAACAGAGCT
Organism: Dicyema japonicum; assembly: GCA_011109175.1. Lineage (NCBI taxonomy): Eukaryota > Metazoa > Dicyemida > Rhombozoa > Dicyemidae > Dicyema > Dicyema japonicum. Next base: position 753,278 of record RDEW01000002.1, read on the forward strand.
AGATGCAAAAGGCTGACTGAGAGGATAGTCAAGTATAGGCACGAGCGAACCCCTAGGCATTTTACGTGCATATGGCAACGCGGAAGTGCTATTAACTAACTAACGATTATTACAGGGTTATTTGTCAATATAAAAAATGTATTAATTAATATAAAAAAATTATAAAAATACAAAATTCTTATGTTATTTGTAGAGTCTGGTGCAAAATTCTCGTTTTAGCATCAAATTTTTTTCTGTTGCTATGACTCTCGATTTTTTCTTTAATCTCTTTCTCCTATACCCACCTTTTTTAATTTATTAAAAATGGAACCTTGGGTCAGAGTAATATTTTTTAAAGACAATCGATTATTCTTTTTGCATTAATGAACTTTTCCTGAAATCAGTTCTATTGTGGTGACGGAGTCTGGCGCATTGAGGTTGTTTGTCTGATTTCATGCCAGGTAAATCTAGTCATATGATTCTTCGGTTTAATCCTCTTTGGATTAAACTGGTAGTAATCTTTGTCGGATATTGGGGATAATAAAGAATGAGGACTTTGGATAAGTTCCCCCAACATTTCACACCTTTGATGTAGTGGAATGTTGTGGACGAAAGCCATGTCGATTTTGATAAATTGATAAATGTGGTTAAGCATGAGTTTTTCCCAAAATTTTGGGAATAACACAAAGTAATAGGCGAGAAAGATCCTGCATCATGTGGATCTTTTTTAGGTTTCAGAATAGGACTGAGTCTTCTTGCTGATGACTTGTTAATATTTTAATCATATCACACTTCCATTATAGTTACTTCAAGTTTTTTGGTTTTGCGGGAATTTGTTCGAATGTTGTGATTTCTGTCATTGAGGATAACTAATTGTTCTTGTTGAGAGAGGACCTGAAACCCCCTCTCATTACTTTTTTGGCGGATTAACCAAAGAAGATCTTTTGCATTTAGTTCTCCGCAGATTATCACATTTTCAATCTTTTACAATTCAGTTAGTTTTGGAGAGTAATGTTTTATACTGGGACTTGGTGGCGCCATGTAAATATTTACAAATGTATACCTTGTGTGGTTTTTTTTCACCAAGACGGAAGTAAGTTCGATGTGATCGTCATCTTTAAACAGAGCTTGTGTCTGAACGGAAGTATCGGAGAATGGAATAGAGCATAGTGTAAGCACTGTTAGTTAAGTCCTCAAACGAATGCCGTTGCGGATAACTGTGAGAAAACCCCCACCAAGTTTGCCAATTCTGTCACGGCCAATTACTGTGAATCCCGGAAATACTGGTGTCGAATTCTTTGGAGAAAGTTTAGACTCTTGAATTAACAACAAATCGATGTGATTTTCTTTCACAAATGTCCGAAGTTCAAGTATCTTGTTCTTGAATCCATTTATGTTAAGTTGGATTATTCTGGCTGGTCCAGGGTTTGCCACAACGTCTCCGCAGCGGCGCAGGCCTTCCTTATTGGTCCACCCGTGAAAATAAGGGAAAGGTGGTTCTTTTTTTCCAAGTGCCACCACGTCGTCGCCGAGCCACATGACATTCGTGTAGTAATGAGAAGATCATATTGTGACCAAATGAGCATTCTGATTGAGGTTTTCGAGATCATTAATTAATTTAGTATTTAAATTAACTATTTGTGTTCGTGGGTTAATAATAATAATATCGCATTGTGCCATGTGGTGCTACGTAGATAGTTTGTCAAAATTATTTTCCTTCCGATGGCGTCATTGGATCCACAGTACTGAGGAGGCGCCCAATGCCTGGCCGGCATCAAGAGGATCCAACAACTCCGTTTGGTGTGACGAGGAATTCTCCCATGTTCCGTCTGCATGACAGCGGGTTTAGTCTTTTCCTGTCAACCATTTTACCTCATCGTCATTGGTGTTCCAAGCAGAAGTCAAGGCTAGGCCAAAGAGCAACTCCAATCCGGATTTTATTCCCATAAAGCAGAATACCAACTGCCCGTACCGAGAAGGCTTGTGACATGACCTCAAATTTTTATCGGACGTGCATTCAGAAATGTTCGACAATCGTTGTCTGCCGACCTCCCAAGTTTACTAAGCTTTTTTCACAAAATATTTCATCCCATTACTTTTGAAAGGTAAAGTTTTTTGAAACACCAAACCTGTTGGTTGTCCACTGTTGCACAACCGCGTCAAGCACAGGATCCAGACTCAATCCGTGGCAGGAGCATAAAATTGAGTTGCCCAATGCGCGGCAGCTTGCGGGGACGAAGGTATCATAGAATAGCTAAATCAGTAGGAGACCTAAAAACTTATCTTGAGCTTTCTTTGGGGCTAGCCAAGGCTGTCAAAACTGATATTGAGGATTTCTTCAGTCATCTTTCATATAAGATCCATCAGAGATTTGAGAGAATCAGACTCATGGAAACAAGGGGAACTCAGTAATGAGAAAATCATATTGTGACCAAAAATGTTATTTTTCAGTTAAAAAATAATTTGTGCTTCAAGAGTTTTAATCCTTTCCGTCATGAACTTTTCTCTTTACAATTTTTTTGCATCCCGGAGAAGAATAGAGGGCTTCCAAAGAGAACCGTACCAGAAAACTCAACTATCCTCGCATCAGAGAACAATGTCACAAGGCGGGTTTGGATGATTCTGCGGAAATCTAACATTTATGATATCTGTCCTCTGCATTTATTAGGTAACAAGACAATCAAAGAAATCCATTGGAATATCCATTTGGTTTCCGGATGCTAATTACTGCGTGATTTTTATTTTGACTTTATAAATTCGATATTTTGACCTAAAATTGACTTTATTGACTTTAAATTTTCAAAATTAAGACGTTTATGACAAATTTATCTGGAAAAATTTTTTTAATATGAAAAAAACTAATTAAAAAATTTATTAAAATATAGAATAAAACGTTGTCAGGTTAAGAATCTCGGTCTTTAGATAAAATTTTTTACAATAATAAAAATTCTTACGAAGTAGATAATGACGTGGCAGGAAATTTATTCAAATAGTCGTATGTGCATGGATAAGTATTTTGTTTTTCAATTTTTGTAATATAAAAATAACTTTAGCTAATTAATTAAAAAATCTTTAATAGAAAAATCAAGATTACAGATACTTTTTAATTCCTAATAAATTTTTACTGAAGTACAATTTTGAATCTGTTAAAAATTTTTAAATATAAAATAATACTGTACTTTACAAAGACACACACTCGACAATAAATGCGTGTAAAAACTCAAAAATAACTTGTGTCAAGATTATTTTTTAATCAATTTTTATTAATAAACAATTAATTCTAAGAAATTAAAAGTTAGGGAGCTTGAATGGGGATACTGTTGACGATAGCTATCGATATACGTTCTAGAAGCAGTTCATTTTCATGTGGATCCTTTGTGACCATTTGGATTATTGAACCGATTCGAGTTTTTTTTCATAAATTTTCTACACTTTTGGGTATTGTAGGAAGAAGTAAAATAATATGCAATTCCCTCAAACAAGTTTTGTAAACTTTATGTTCAACTTATGCAAGGAACGTCATATTCGACTGAGCACTAGTGACCTTTTTGATCCTAAAGTCGGTAGATGAATTTTTTCATTCAAGACAGTTATTTAACAAAGAAACAAATGTTATTTGAGACAGCCTACTGCGTGGATCGCGAGTGAGTTGTAATTTTTCTGATTAAAAATCACATTTTTATAAGTTTTAAACAATTTTAATGAACATGAATTTTTGATTTTATTGATAATCTCTCAACTCATTCTCATCTTCGATATCATCGAGCAAAGTGATCTTAGTAAAAAGACATTCTTGGGCCCGGAGACTCCGCTCGTCTCAACGATAACGGGCTGCAAATGGAATCTGGTGGAGTGGCTGTCGTATATTCTTATTTTGATATTTTCGAAAGTCCGATCAGTTTCTCCAGCTTTCAACGAGAAACCAGGAAGTCTCGACTGAGAAAAGGTGTCGATGCAGTCCCCATCCTAAATCAAGCATTTCCCCGAGAGAAGTGGAAGACAGTTACCCCGTCAAATATTATATTTTTGATTAAATATATCCCGGCCAGGAATTCGGGTCTCCTCAGTAAGGTGGATCCAATGACGCCATCGGAGGCAATCTGAGCAATATTCTAGTTATTATCTGTTTTTAATGGTAGATTTATAGAATGGCATACTATAATTTAGTGACTTCATTTAATGGAGTGCATTCTCGTAATTTCATGTTCTTATGTCTCCGTCTCCACATGAACTTGGCGAAATAGATATTTAGATGGTTTCCTGCGGTTTCTATTTCCATTTTGTTCTGCCATTTAGCACTACCCTACATTCTGGAACGATTTTAATGAGATTAAAAGCTTTTACAATTGTCTCAGAACTCCAGCCAAAATTGTTTTTGACGATTATCTGCGTCGCAAATTTAGAACTCCAGAAAAATAATACGAATAATATCTTCAAAACTTACATTAAAGTTCTCTAACCATGTACCAAAGATATGTAACCACAAAATGCCAGAACGTATCCTAATATTGGTCCTGCATTTTTAAGGCAAATTAATAATAAAGCCTTTTCACAATATTATAGATATTTATAGCTCCGCATAGGCATGACACAAACTTTATTCAAGTAAAGAACAGTTAATTTTAATATGAAGCATTATTACTAGCAACATATGTTGGTTTCCAATGTCTCCCGAGTTTGTCAGCTCGTCTATGCTCAAAAGTATAAGATAGACAGGGCATTAATCTATCACAAAAACTAACGTAGACATTTCTTATAATAGAGTAGCCACACTTCAACCTTCTTACCAATTAGATGTTTGTTAACTTTAAACATTTAAGCTAATTTTTTAGAATTCGTCGTTTCTTCGATAAAATTGAAATATTAAAGTCAAATTTGATTATGTCACGGTCCGTTGATGTACCGTTTGTTCAGAATGCAACCAAATCTACTAAAAATTGGTACACAAGTTTAATTAATATCTAGAATACGAATATTTTTTTTTCAAAAATACATTGCATTTTGAGAAATCACATTATTACACCTTAAAACATATCGTTATACAATTTTTCCTAGAACCCATTAAATAAAATCAATAAATTATGAGCCAAAAACTACAGAAATATATTTTATTAAAAAATCCCTTCAATTAACAAATAATTTTGAATTTAAAGATACTAGTACTTTAATAGTATTTTTATTTATTTGAAAACATGATTAAAACCAAAAAATTATTATTTATACTATTTTAATTATCGTCTATATTTTCTGTGAATGGAATAAATAATCAGCATCAAAAAGAGAGATTTCCGCGAGCGCCGCTAGCTGTTTGAGCGAATGTTGATCGCTATCTTTAGAGGGAATAGCCACGCAGTCAGGCTGCTTCGTATAAACTTTGGATTATCAACTGTATTGCCACTGAGACTCGCGTGCATCGTGTAATAGAAGTCTCAGCTTCTTGGGGAAACGAAGCGATTTCCTGCTTATCCTTCATTTGTCATAACTCACATTTTCCCATATTCCTTAAGTTTTCATATATTTGCTAAAATAATAATAAATTTTAGTTTCAACTGAAATTCCTCACCAACATGTTGATTTGCAAAATAACAGTTTTATAAAATATAAGTTCTCATCAATTGACATGATCTCAAAAATGTAAAAATTACAAAAATACTAATTATTTATTTTTAACATGTTTTTCTGGAAATCAGTTGACATTGCCGCGAACGATAACAATTCCACCCCGAGACCCCCATCAGCCTGGACGAGATTGCGCTTCCAATCCAAGACCCCTCAAAGATGGGACAATCCACTTTTTTATAGACAGAATTCAGCTTCTCGATTCTTGAAGCCAATAATAGACAACATGACGATTTGAACATCAGAAATATTAAATATCATAACTTTATTTTATTAAAAATTAAATATATTTTTCTTAATTGAATTTAAATCAACAAAAAAAGTTAGTTGTTATGGTTAGGTTTTATTATGAACATCCGTCTTCTACAGCGACGATTTACATTTACGTAACCCCTGTGGATCTTGGATTGGTGTCGGGGGTACATTCGAGGGACATAAGCAATTTTTCACTGAGATTGCTGAGTTTTTCGAGAGGAGGTCGATTATGGTGGGAGATCTTAACTCGTAGAATATAAGCTACGGATTTTATAAAACAAACCGGATGAACGACGGATAGATATGACCAGCACAAAGTATCTAGCTAACGTATTTACACTGTTGGAAGGAGTATATTTTTCAGAGGAACTTTTAAAAAGAAGAGCCAAGAATTAGTAGAGCAAGTTGTTACTAGCACTTAAAAATTTTATTGCTACTAAAAATTAAATAGCTATCACCTATAAGAAAAAATAGCACTTAAAACGATCAAACTAGCATTTAAAAATATAAAAATAAAAGATTGAAAAAACAAGATGGAATAACCATCTTCCCTATTGAAGCCGGAAAACCTCGTGTCTTTAACGTCACCTGCACCGACACGTTTTCCACTTGCAATAAAATACAGAGTGCCTCTGCAGCTTGTTTTTGCCGCTGAGAAGTCCGAGACGTAGAAACGGGCAAAGTACGCTGTCACACCAAATGATTTTTTTGTTTTTCCACTCGCCGTTCAAACGTCTGTCTCCCTTGCGCTACACGATCAAAAGACCCCTGTACGCTGCTGGTTATTTGAGCGATTCTCGCTCGCAATCCTGAAAGGGAGTAGCTACTCAGTCAGGGCAGTCGCTATGTGACCATTTGCTCACTTTTTTCTGTAATAAATTCTAGTTCAAAATAAAAAAAGTCGATTATTATTTATGGTTAAAAATCAGTTACTTTTAGCAGTTGAAAAAGCATTTTTTTTTTATAGCACAGAAAATAAAAAAAGCGAAGTTGAGACTCTGTATTGATGGGATCGAAAAAATGGCTCTTTAAAATTAAATTGATTAAAATAACTAATAAAAAGATATGGAAGATGGTATTGGCGCAGAGATGGAGAGACGATACCTCAAAGTGGATGACTAATACTATTACACCCAAAAATACTCCACTTAATACTTTATTTAAAACATTAAATTTGGTTTGTTTGAATGGGGGTAATATAAATATCCTATCTTATTGATGATTCAATGTGAGTAGATTTTATACCCATCAAGCTCACCCAAAACTTCAGCCTCGAACGCATACTATAATCAAAATAATAGACAACCTTCTGTTGTTTCCTCTCCCAAATCATTCACTTCTTTTGGACCCTTTTTATTTGTTGGAATTCTATGATTAACACATATAATAATAAGTGGATAAACTCGAAAATGGGAGATGTGATATTCCCACAATCTCAATCCACCAATATATTAATTGATAACAAACTTCCTCTATTCTCATGCTCTATTTTTCTCCATTAACCCTATCTAATCCTACTACCCTCACTCTTGCAGATCTTCTACATCCAGAGGGTACTCATCCTTCGAATTCACCGATAAGACAATACATAATGTATATAACAAAGACAACCTCATTTATTCCATTAAGGTCAGTTAATTTAATACATTTTCTTATATTGGAAATATATTGAACTGTTGACTCTTCATTAACATCTGAGTGAATTGACTCACCATTGCTATCAATCACTGCCTTCTCTTTGGCATAATTATCCTATCATTTTGACTATCCGGAGTTCCAACTTTCTTATAGGATCCACTAATACAAATCACTATGAATGGAACCCCCAGAGACAATAGTCATCCTCAATATTTTACTCTATAGCCTCTCTTCAATATAATCTTCTATAGTCTCTCCCCAGTATTATCTTTTATAGTGTTCTTCAATATAGACTCTCTACCAGTATTATCATTTATAGATTCATCCAATACAGAATCCCTCCTAATGATATCTTCTATAGTCCTCTTCAATTGGGATCTTCTACAAAAATTACTGATTATCGACCTCTCAGATGTAGATCCTCCACCAACATTACACTCCTCTCTAGCAGATTCCTTCGCAGATATTGTGTTCAATATCAGGTTTTAAGATAAATCTTAAGTAGAGTAACAGAACGATTGTACATAAGAGATGTGTGATGAGACGACACAACTGGGAATGTGACGCATCTCTTTGTTCATTATATGCAGATTTTATAGAAATTATAACCTCTCGTGGATTTAACATAACACGTGATGGTCTCCTAATTTCGCCACGATTTTTGTTTTTGTTAGAAAAAATACTCACATATTGATTCTAAATATTATAAATGAGAATACGATAAAATGACCGTTATCTCGGGATCTATTATTTGAATGGAAGTTTCGTGACCGTCGACAAATGTACTTTCCAAATTAGCGGAATGCTCATTAACAAGTACTGTTCATAATCGGTGACCTATAAATGTAAATAATATTAGTTACTGTCAGGACGTATCAGTTTGTGTGTCCCTACTGACTTTCCTTTTGAGGCCTTTTTTGTACTCATCACAACAGAAAAATAATGACCGCCATTTATTAATTATTTATTATTTATTTGATATTAATTAGTGAAAATGTTTGACTATAATTTATTTTCGACATCTTTGACTTATCCGTTTAACTACGAAGCGATGGACTCGTGAAGAAACATGGATCCGGACAGACTCTGGAAGTCCCCATGCGGCTAGATTCCGTGATGATTTGAAGCACCTCGGCAAACAGTCGCCCGATACGTACATGTGTGAAATCGAGAGAGGAACATCGGGCAAATATGAGGACTTTATTCGAACATATCGGGATCACGTGATAGTTAGTTTCGACTTTTGACCGGGTCTTGTGGTGTTTAAATAAATAAAATATTTCTTCGACTAAGGTAGTGATGTCCCTATAGAAAATAAGTTTTCTAAAGCTTAATTACCTTTCGGTACTCTCTACACTCGATTTTTGAAGTTCTAAAAAACATCAACATGGCAACTTGGACGAATAGTAACGATTGACACTGAAAAAATGAATATAGATCACATTTTTCCTTGCTTCCATCGTTTCTCGGTTGAGTTTTGTGATATTGGAGGCCTCCGCGACCCTGTGAGGTGGATACATTTAATTGACGGTAGTTTATTAAATATATATAAATAATTTATGTACAAAAAATTAAAAGAAAAATTGATGTAGTCAATTTGCCACTGAGGTAGATAGATTAGTAGAATTAGAGATTTCATCTTCATCAAATTTCTAAACAATGTCCACACAGGCTCAGCAATGAGGCTGCCCTTCATTTTTTAGACTTCCTAAAACACTTTACATAGCAAAATCTTTAGAAGTTTGTAATGTCATTCACTTTCCTAGATTTCAGACAAATCTTGTACTTTTGTAAGAATACCTAAAGTGTAGAAATATTGACTAAGCTGATCCCAAAGGTGAATCACACAGAGGATACTCACAAAAGTGCTGAATTGATTGTTACTCGTCGAAATTTTCGTAATGTTTAGATTTTTCAGGTAAAATAAGTGTCAATTGTAATGTTTGACTCAAAGACCGTTTTTGTTTCGCCCAAAGGCCTTAACCAGAAGTGTTTTCCGAGAGATTGGAAGTAACGATGATTTCGATAACGTCTGCTATCGTTCGCGACAATATTTACTGTCTTCTGACAGCTGGTGCCTGATTTGTCTCATTTGTCTAATAACTATTTCAGAACCAACATGAAAGGTAGAAGACGCCTATTCCTCGCAGGTATGGGATCCCCACCAGTGGAGTGAGAGAAAGAGAAATGATCTTTTTGTGTGCCACCCATGCACTGGGCGCCATCTAAAACAGGTAGAGTACTTGATGTTACTCTATTAGAAAAAGGAAGGAAGAACAAAAGAAACAATTAGTAATCTTTAAGCAAGTACCCAACCGCAGAATGCTAACGTTAAGACCACGATGCCAATTACCCACTGCCGCTAATTATACCTGCTTCGCTTTGATCCACCATACAGTTCCTTCACTACACACTTCTCTCCAACATCGTCTAACTCTGGTTCTCAACCTTCTTCCCGCCGCACATGGAAAATTTTCACCTTAACAAGGAAATGTCAAACAAGTCAATTGAAATTGAAAAATTGCCAAAAAGTCTTGGGAGTGATCTTCGACACATATATGTGAGCCCATCAATCTCTTGGAATAATTCTCAGAAAATCGCTACGCAAAAAATGGTTTTTGGAGTGATAGAGGAGTGGTCTACGGAAAAAGAACATGTTTCCGACATCCTTGGAGATTCTAATCAAAAACAATAACGGAGGATCTGATCTAAGTGATAAAGAGACAACCCAACCTTAACGAGCTTGTGTAGGATCAAAGGAGGAGCGTCAGGTCAAGCTGAGAGCCTGGATTAAATTGGTCGAAATACTGTTAGCATCCTAACATTTAATTTCCCCTGGTCCCTTCGAATGAAGGAACCAGTGACTAACACGAACATCACAGCCAAGAATGGACTGTACTAGATATCCATCAGGTGTTTTTGGTATTGCGCAGAACTTGGAAACCTGAACGAGAAATAGCCCATTAGAATTGACATTTTTAAATATCTGAATATATTTATTTTCAATGTCTATTCCCATTTCATTCTTCACCGAATAGATTGCTAAGTGGTATTTTTTATAATCTCCAAAAATTCGCCACCTATAACATCTGTTAATACCACATTCATTTCTGGAACAATCAATGTACGAGAACATCCGATTAACCAACTGCACAGAACATCTGGCGTTTGCAATTATTTCAGACAAAGTTCTTTTATAATTATATTTATTTGATAATAAAACCATAAAATTGTTTTAAAATGAAAAGTAACTAAAAAGCAAACTATTTTTTTCTACTGCATGTTGAATAATCAACAAGTGGCTGCGTGGCGCCATGTGGTGCTATGTGCTAGTATGTCCAAAATTATTTTCCCTCCCTTTTATGGCATCATTGGATCCACCTTACTGAGGAGACGCCCAATGCCTGGCCGGCATTGAGAGAATCCACTATTCTTTCCCCGGGACAATGTCGTTTCCTGGAGACAAGTTCTGGAACGCTGGAACGAGTCAGGATCAGGGAGTTAGTTAGTTTGATTACCATTGGTCTTTTGAATATTTTTAATTTAATTAGTGTTAGTATTTTGTTTCTTAGAAGTAATCTTGTTGATCTAATTCTCATTCAATAGTTTTAAGTGGAAATTTATTTCTTTAGAAAAATATCCCATTTTGATTGATGCGTATCAACAAATTCTTTCGTGCTTCGGAAGCACGTATTTATCCGAAACATAATTTTCTATACAGGACACGTTTAAAAGATGAAAATGATAAAATCTCAATACAGGACACGTTTAAAAGATGACCACCTTGGGGATTGCAGGAGAATAGCAATATGACAATATGAGTCAGAATTCTATATAATTGCAGAATAATTACAATGCCAAAAATCGCATTAAATTTTTTATTTTAAAATAAAAATTCTAGCCCTTTTTGATGTGTTTGTTTTTTTCTCTTGTTTTGTTAAATAGAATCTAATATTAAAAAAGCTGTTATTAAAATACAAAAAAAATTATCTAAGTCGATCGCCAGACAAATCGCTATATAAAAAGCAGCTCGCGAGCGAAAAAAAGTTGGCCAAAGACCACAGGAACTTAATTTACCCCAATGAGTTGTAAATGAATATAATTTACCAGCAACGAATGCAGTTGTAGAGAGCCCTATTGGATGTGGCTTTAACTTAATTTCATAAATTAGATTTTCTCACGTTGTTTTTCCATTGATTCTTACTGAATCCATTCTATTACTGTATCATCTATTTACCACCGGTTTCTATAGGTGAACGAAACCGACGACTAACAGGAAAGTAACTGCCAAAAGCAAAAGCTCCCATAGATTATCATGCAAGTCACTTGCTTGTGGAGAACACTGCCCACATTGTAGCGAACATACCCGACCTCTCTTCCAGTTTAACAACAACCAAATAGTTCGCTTGTAGTGGATACAAGTTTCCACTGCATTGCCAAAGCTTGACAAAAGACTCTACTGAGCCGAATTTTATTATCTAAGAATGTCAATTCATTCAATAATCCATGAATATTCAGCAATCTTATTAACAATTCTAGTAACATTTCCGCCAACAATTCTAGTAACATTTCCGCATCAATAGGCGAATAAAAAAGGAAAAATACAAATTGCAAAGAAATGACAGAAATGAAGCAGATCAAATAATTTTAAAGGATAAAAATTAAATGAACAAGAACAATCAAGTAAGAAAACCAAAAATCAAAGCAAACAAAAATTTAAACAGTCTCTTCGTCTTCTTCCTCATCCAAATCCTCATCAAGGGCAACATCCTGATACTGTTGATACTCAGTCACCAAATCCTGCATATTCCATAACGCTTCAGTAAATTGCATTTCATCCATTCCTTCTCCTGTATACCAATGAAGGAAAGTCTTCTTTTTAAACATAGCAGTAAACTGTTCAGACACTCTCTTGAATGTATCTTGAATGGCAGTAGTGTTTCCTATCAAGGTCCCAGACATATTCAATCCACGTGGGGAATATCACACCGCATTTACGTTATTTGGGATCCAATCGACAAAGTAGCAGCTATTCTTAGTCTGACTCAATTGTGTTACATCCATTATGGATATCCTCCCCCGATAGATTGCAGTTACGGTAAGGTACCGACCATGCCTTGGGTCACACGCAGTCATCATTCTTAGCGTCGAACATCTGCTGGGTTATCTCAGCCACTGATAAAGAATGGTGTTGTTGGGAGCCTTTTGAGGTCAGTGGGGCAAATCCAGGAACGAAAAAATGGAGTCGCGGAAAGGGCACCATATTCACAGCCAACTTCGTAAATTAGCATTCATTTCCCGAAAATCTCAAACAAGTGTAACTCCTGACATTGTGGATGAGACGAGGTGGTTAAGGTCTTCATAAGTGGGAGAACTGAGTCGTAGAGTCTTTGTGCAAATTTCGTTGAGTGCCTCGTTGTCAATACAATATGTTTGGTCCGAATACTCAATTAATTGGTGGATGGATAGGGTAGCGTTGTACGGCTCTACGACTGTGTCACTTACTTTAGGTGACGGCAACACAGAAAATGTATTAATTATATGGTCGAGGTACTCATCTCTAATTCTTTGGATTATCAGTGAGCCCGTTCCAGAGCCAGTACCACCTCCGAGTGAATGAGTAAGCTGAATCCCTGCATGGCGTCGCAGGATTCGACCTCCTTGCGAACTACATCAAGAACTGACTCCACAAGTTCGGCTCCTTCCATGTAGTGTCCCTTGGCCCAGTTGTTTCCAGCTCCTGATTGTCCAAAGACGAAGTTGTCGGGACGGAACATCTGCCCAAAGGGTCCACTACGGACGGCGTCCATTGTTCCGGGTTCTAGATCCACTAGGATCGCCCGTGGACATATTTGCCTCCAGAAGCTTCGTTGTAGTACACATTAATCGCTCTAATTGTAGATCAGAATCACCAAAGTAAGATCCTGTAGGGTCTATCCCGTGCTCATCTGATATAACTTCCCAAAACTGAATTAGATCACATAAATCTACCTTAGATCCTATTTGGTTGCCACACTGACCCTTGTATGCAATATCTCACGCATGTTATCTAATCTTTTCTATAACTCCCCGGTATTTTTTGGTTTGCCATTCTAAAAAAATAAATCTTCATTTTTATTAAGTTTTTACTTATTTTTTCCATTAATTAAATAGTCGATATCATAAAACTATTTTTTAATTAGTATTATATATTAAGAAAACTTATTCATCTGTAGAGCAAAATCTAACCGACTTAACACTTGACTGATTTAGAACCGTCTAATGATGATTGCAGAAAAGTCAATCGCAGCTTTTTCACATAAAACAAAGCTGCATCAACATGAACCGACTATTATAAGCGAGAACCATTTTAAAGTTTTCAATCATAACAAGAATTCATTGGGGTAATGATCTTGCCCCCACAATCACATGGGACTATAAAATAACAAAGATACAGAAAACAAGTAGTAAACCTGAGACAGGTAGATTGATCACCCGTAACCATATCAAACAAAATATTTGGTAGTTATTTGCTAAGGGGAGAGGTTATTCGTCTTTATTTCTATTTAGCCTCTTCTTTATTCTCTACTACTGATCTTAGACATAAATAATCTCAGATATTCTCATAAATTTCGATCATTTCTATGTTCTTTATAAAAAATAATATAGTTTTTATCTTCTCGTGGTTTATGGGTTGACTCAATTTTTTTATTTTAATTCCAATAATTCGGAGAAAAAAATCAAGAAACTCCGACGTTCTGTTAATTTATTTAAAAAACCCCATTATCATGGTCGGTGTTCGCATTTTTAGACGATTCATTATTTTCTGAGACAAAAGGACACGTGACAGATTTGGGGACTGGAAGAATTCTTAGAGTGAGCCACAGTCTTTTATGGTCTCGTCAACAGCGGAGTTAGTCAATAAGCCGAAGAAAAGTCTATAAAGAAAGTTGACTGGGATGCCTCAAGAAATTAACCCTGAATAAAAAACTAAAGATAAAATTGTTGGTGAGGTAGGGATAAGAGTGGAGAGTGAAGCATAGCTGAATTAGACTTTTGAGGTTAGGGTTAAGGGAGAGGAACCATTTGAATATCTGGAAAACTGGACTTGAGAGAAGAGCATTGACTTTTGCTGACCAGGCATTGGGCGTCTCCAGATTAAGGTGAATCCAATGTCGCCACTAGTGGGAAGGTGGTGAAATCTTCAATCGTAAAGCCACATGGCATCTCGCGGCTGAATATAAATTATCGCAGGATTTACCGTTTTTTCGATCCCCTCAAATTGTGGCATCGTCGAGGTACCATATTTGAGTTCTAATTAACGAGGCAGGCGCATCGATCCCTAGGGCGAAGAACAACGGTCAAAGTGGGCTCTCTAGCAGCAATTTTAGATGTCATGTGCTTCAGGATATTCCCAATAGCGATGCCGCATGCTTCCTGAAATTAATCAGCCAGGAAATGAACAAGAGTTCAAGTGCAAAGTCAGAAATCTTGAGCTTTTATTGAGTCCATTAGAGTGTTTTCATCATCGAAAATCGTTACAGAAATAAGGTCTTTTATATGGATCGGACGTGGGCCATCAAGTATGTCACTGCTTTTCCATTCCCTTCAAGTGAAAGAAACCTGTGGCTAACAAAAACTTTACTACTAAGAACAGATGTTCCCAAAGATCCGACAGGTACATTTGGTTCTGAAGAAAACTAGTAGGTAGACCCGGACGAGTGAAGAGATATTCCTGGTCGTCAAGAAAACATGGTGGGCATAGTGGCGAGGACGATTGTCTAATCCTGTACAGTGGTTTTCATGTAAATCAAAAACTGCCTATTTGTAGCAACAAACCCAATTATTTCCCTTACCAAGCAACTAACAAATAGTTTGCTTGGTAGTGGCTACGGGACAGACCGTGGGTCATACATCATTGACAGTAACTGACTAATGTGAGTGTTCATTTCGATTTGTTTCTTACTGGTGGGTGCTTCACAATGTGTGGATATTCAATTGGGGTGAAAATGATCTTAATAATAATAAATTAACGTAAGAGAACGAAGAAAGTCATCACCAAGTAACAAAAAGTTTAATTTTCTTAGAGATCCTTTCCAGCGTAGCCATAGAGTATTACTTTGTAAGAAACATTTTTGGCCCAAATCAGATTCAATTCGTGAAATTTGTCAAAACGGTTTTGTTCTAAAGAATCTTCGATTACTACAATAAATACAAAAAACAAAAATCAGATTGAGTAACTCCATCGTTAAGCGTAAACAATTAAAGAATGATCTGTAATGCTCTACACGATTATATTAGTAAAAAATATAGTTAATGAAAAGACAGAATCTGAAAAGGGCTGGAGAATAAATGTGTGGTGAATAAAATGGATATTTGACGAGGAAGACAACAATGTGGGAGACATGTGATATTAAGACACGACAGTGATGAAAATGAAAAAAAACATAAAATTCCCATTATGAGGAGTTTGTACGATCAAATATTGAAAAAATGAATTTCAGTAAAATCATATTTAAGGGTATTATTGAATATTATTGTGTAGATTTTTAAGATTTTTAATTAAAACAAAAATTAATATTTTATGGATCTCTAACTAACATTTTGGTCCATGAGAGCTTTTATTGGATATTTTTTTATTATGAAGATAGAATAACTCACAGGGTTGCCTTATAAAGTAAATTTAAGAAATGTCACACATATGACCAATTGACGAAAAATTCTAAAGTGTATGTCCTGCACATGTTGGTCCTGGATTATTGGCTCTCATGAAGTCCTACTAGTAATTAGATAAAGCTGGTTAAAGGCACGTCTCTGCGGTAAGAACTATTTAGAGCGAAACCAAGGCATTCCTTAAAGAATGTCTCATATTTCTAGTTACCCAAACCTGATTGGTTCATAAGATTTATTATCTTGATAACTGAAAATCCAAACTAATTTAATAAGACGATATAAACTCCCGACAATTTAAGGTCGTCTATTTCACTTTTAGTGAACTAAACATATTTTTCAGTTTACAAGTTTCATGTATAATCTCATGTGGTTTTTAAATAATGAACTCACTAATCATTACGAATATATCACCCATTTTTGGCTCACTTCATGTATGAAGCCATCACCACTTCCTAACTTTCAGAGTCGTGCAGTGATTGTGTTTCAGATATCAGCAACGATTCATTTAGCCAAAGTTGCAACTTCTCCAGAAGGTTCGAAGGTAATTAGGACAAAACGAAATCAATCTCTGAGAGCTGAGTATTTCTTAGTTTCTCCATTTTTCGTGTTGGTAGGTGCTGTTGACAAAACAAGCGTAATATTAGGAGGTTATGTGAAGGTTTTCTATTGTGAGTCATACAATGACCTCGACGCTTTACGTGCACCTTCAATCCCGAGTCCCAAAGTCATTTAAGAGCTACAGCAAGAACTTATTAAGGAACTGAAAATAGGAGTTCATCAGAGGGTATAGTATCGTAGTCCTGCCTCTTGGTTTGGATAATTCGACAGGCCCCTCTTTTAATAGCACCATGTTTATGGGGTCATGGCCCAGCGCGTTAGTTTTACATTCTCTAATAGGTGTCTCTACTTCCAATAAAATGACTACTTCGTACATTATCTTAAGCACTCCTTCAGAGTATCTGGTTAGATCTCCTGAGTTACGATCATTTGACTCTCTGAATTCATCTATACTACTTTTCTCAATAAAACTGAATTTGATGATTTCTGATTAGACTTTTACAGTTAATAGAAATGCTAATGCAGAAAACGACATTAAAGAGCCGAACCTGAACTTGCCTCAGAAAGACAGGGTATTCACAATAATCAAGAACAGTTCAGAGACTCAAAAAGTAAACAAAGACATAATTGAAATGAGAAATTGGAGTACCGAATAATCAACGTAGTTCGCGACAGCATTAAAAAAGTTCAATACGTCAAAAAGATTATCAGTGATCTCAAATTGTCCTCGAAATAATTAGACAAGTGTAATTGCTGGCCATCTTAAAAAGGAAAATCCAGAGTTCTGATAGCACTAAACATGAGGACTAAAAAAACGATCAAAGAGTTTAAGGAAACAATCATCGAACTCGAGAACTGATCTGAAAAATATTGAAAATGTTAAACAGCAACAATAAGACTTTCAGGAATATCGATAAAATCTTCATCTAAAAGACGATCCAAGACATGACTTTTGAGATTTACAAAATCTTTGAATTGAAGAGAAAATTGATCAAGAACTCCAATAAGAATGTGATTCAAAGATTCACTGCCTTCAACTCCCTGACTTGTATTTTACAAACAAACTCAATCAGTCATCACTTGATCTTTCGAGCTTGATACCATATACGAAAGTCATCATCAACTGCAGCCTACCCATATATTAATCAATTTAAGATTACATGAAAGACCTTAGGGGAATTCGCTAAAAGAATTAACTATACTTTAACACATGATTTATATCGTCTTTTGGTAACAAGATCTACAAATTGGGGAACTATTAGCCTAAATTGAAGGATCTTCTGGATTCGCGTATAAGAAACGGGAATGTTTCCTAAGAATACTACTAGTCCACCTTTAAATTTCATGTCCGTAGTAAATAGGGTGAACTGAGATTTGAATGCAGACACAGACAGTAAAATCATGGATAGCCAGTCACATAGAAGCTGAATTGTCGCAAGTGAATCCTTTCTTCAATATAACAGCAATTTAACATAGATTTATTTATTTTTATTTATCTAAATAATAAAATTATAAAACATAGATTAGTCAATTTATTATTGAAATTAACTTCATACGTTGGTCACGTTATTGTGTTCGTTGAAAAAAAATTTAGCGTGGCGTTATGTAGTTCACCAATTCTGTAAATATTTGTAACACCTGGAGGGCACCTAATATTCTTCCAAAGAAAACAATTAAACATTTATCTCCGAGGATACTTTCTCCCAGACGTTTTCAGCTTCAAATACCCGGAAGGAACCCCTAGCCCACCGCAAGTGATGGACCACGGTTTACAGCTAAATGTCGATGGAGTAGGGGCAAAATATCTGAACTGCGCTCTCTCCTGTCGAGCTGAAGATCGACTCCCGGATAAAAGACAATACGGACTAACCAGACGATGAAGCAGGGTGTTGGCCTACTCATTTTATATCGGAAAAATCTTTAATGTGTGGACATCTTCAGAAGTTATTTATTGAAAATAATTAAAACAACCTATTCTATGGTACCGGATAAAATCTCAATGATCCTTTAAAGAATCTTGGAGAATATGGAATCGCCGCATAGTAAAATTTTAATTCCCGACTTCTTCCGAATGATGTTCCTAAGGATCCCCTTTGTCTCCTTTGTTATTCAACCTATTCATGGCCAATCTCAGTAGCAGGAAATCGAAAATGATATTCTTATCACTTATGTCTACGACATCTATGTAGCTTCATATGACTGGACATCAAGACTGCTACTTTAAGATTGCAACAAAACCTGTATTGCTTTAACGAATGGTTGCTGGAGAACGTATGTTGACCAGCACTGAGATATCTGTCACATATCCCTTCACATCAGACAAGAGACTTGGAAGACGGACGGCCAATTTAAAAACAAACAATCGTGTTACCTTGTTTAGAAAATCTCACAAGATCCACGGGGTAATTTTTGACATGCACATGTAATTCTCCCTCATGTTGAAAATGTTATAACAAAATGTGATAAAAAGCGGTGAGAGAGAGCTCGCCTAAAACAACATGTAATAAATATATTTTTCCACACTTCATATTGGGTTTACTGGAGTATGGGAAAATTCCGGAACGTGCGTATATTAAAATAAAACAATTTTCAACCAAATTTATTCTGTTTTAAGACCAATGTAGTTTTTACTACTGATAAGTGCTTGTGTGGGGTCGAGGTAGGAGCATCAGACCAAGTTGAGGTCTCTGCTAGAGCTTGCTGAAATCAAGTGATTAGTTAGTTTGGTGTAACCGTGGTCTCGATTGTTATTATTATGACATTTAAATCAAAAAAAGACCAAAATTATGATTACTGCTAATAATGGAATAATGGAACTAAAAATGGGGAATGAGAAAATAGAGTTGCGATAATGTTGTCTTTCTTGGTTGTCTAATTAATCGGAATGGTGATGGAGGCTTAAAAATCAATAGGCGAATTGCCATTGGACGCCTTTCGAAGAATGAATAGAATTTGGAAAAGCAAAGATATTTGCTTAAGACCAAATGCAGACTGGTTAATGCAATCGTGTTCCGGTTTTTCTATGGCGCAGAATCATGGATACTGAAAAAGCGGATAGACGAAAAATGGATGCTTTTGTATGTGGTGCTAGGAGGTAACTAGAATCCCTTGGACCTCCAAAATAACAAACACCGATGTACTCAAACGGGTGGAGACG
Organism: Dicyema japonicum; assembly: GCA_011109175.1. Lineage (NCBI taxonomy): Eukaryota > Metazoa > Dicyemida > Rhombozoa > Dicyemidae > Dicyema > Dicyema japonicum. The sequence goes on from RDEW01000002.1 coordinate 773,136, forward strand.
GACATTTCGCTAGAAGGAAGAATCGTAAACACACAGATTGGCGTTCTTTGGGCATGTTGTCTGCTCTGATTACCTGGAAAGAACCATTATGCTGAGCAATATTACTGGGAAGAAAAGACCTGGTCTATCGAGGACTCGGTGGCTATCCACGGTGGAAGACATAACAGGATATGCCTATATCAAGGCTACTCTAAATTGCAATGGATAGGGGAGAGTGGAGGAAACTTGTTCATGAGATCTCCAAAGGTCGGACACGACTTAATTGGATAGCATAACATAAATAAAAAATGGCAAAAAACAGCTATAACGTCTTAAAGATAAAACATTTTTAATAAATTTTTATATAATTTAACTATAAAAATGACAGGCCTGATGAGTGAGGATAAATGGCATTTTATGGCAAAAAATTCCCAGTTAAAACTTATTCTGTATTATGAATTAAATGAAGCAACCAGAATCGAATAGTCTCAAATAGCAAGCGAAACCTAGTCAAATAGGCAACTGCGTTCACGTAGGAAATCTGATCCAAAAATCGATTCAGAAACTACTATAAATAGTCTTGTGGCACCGGAGGTCTCCACAGAGAAAAAAATAAACAGCATTCCATGTAATTGTCAATAATCAATATTTGAATATAATGTTGAGATTCAAATTGCCAACAAGTCTAATAGATAGTTGGGGGCAGTTTGGCGTTTTAATTTTGGTTGCTTCGGTTGGTTATCGCCCATAAAAAGAAACGGGCGTCCGTTTTTATATTTAAGAGAATTCATTTAAGAGAATGAAGTAAAAGTTCTCAACTACCTAAGTGATCCAAGGGAGAATACGAGTAGACGGGGTCAAGAATCTCCTACAGCTCTTCTTATCTTTATAGCATCGAGTTAAATTTTCTATATGAATTTTTTTAATAATCCAAACGTACAATTATGGTAAGCTAGCACAAAGATCGTCTGCTGTTCTGATTTGTCTTGATTCAGACAGAGAGGAATCAGAGTTCTCTGTCGTCCACAAAAGTCCCAAGTTCATTCTGGTTGAAAAAAATCCTCCATAATTGGTTGCTCTTCTTTTTCGGCGTTCTTTTTGTTGACTTTTAAAAACTTAAATTGTCATTAATCTGTCTTAGAAAAGAGACCGTCTTCTACCCAAAAACTCCGCTCGTCTCGACAACTACAGGCTGAAATTTCGAACAGCCTCTTCAACTTTTGACATGGAGCTTAAAAGTCTCAAAAAAGTGTCTATACAGGCCCCATCCAAAATCAAATATTTCCGCAAAGCTATGAGAAAGACACTTCCCTGCCCAGGCACTTTCAATCATCACGATCCAGGCTTACCGGTTTCAGAAATGATTGGAATTAAGTCGCCTCAAAAGAGCGCTTCATAACTCCGTTGATGGCGGCATGCATCCGAAACCGGTTACTGCTGAGACGACAGAGAGCGAGTGAAGCCCTAGTTACATACTATAGTTAATATGGAAGGCGATAGTTAACATGGCAGAATTTTTTTTTCTCGGGATCGATACAAAAAAAGGTTGAGAAGCACTGCTTTAGATAAAGCTAAAGACTTTCCTGCATCAAAATCAATTTAGTTATCTACGACACAACTTTAAAGGGAATCTTCCTACCTACTCCCTGGCCAAATCCACTGGTGAAGATTACCATTATTTAAACTATCAGTATTTCGATGCTGTTGTATTAATGGTGAATAGTTAAAACCGTTGATTATTTGAAGTTTAAATCACTGAGATACCTTGAAAATATAAGAACTGAGGATTAAAAAAAAAAAATAATATTGAAAAACTGCATAAACTATTTTACTCTCTGTATTTGGGAACCCTCTGTATTTGGGGCGCCTATTTATTGGGGCAGGGGTTGAGCTGTGTGTACTAATTTTATCAGTGTATATTTACAATGTTTAACAATCACACTGTTCACTCTTTTTGTCTTTAAGTAGTTGGTCATTTACGATATAACTCTATTGAAGATCAAAAGGGAAATATTTATTTGGCTAAAAATTTGTGAAATTAAAAATACAAATTTTTCGACTGGATACACTTCAGTTATTTACTGAAGCCAATTGGCTATTTTACCTTCTTTAATTGAGCGATCATCTATATTAACAGCTAGACAAAATCTACATGATAGTAGAAACACTTAGATAATGGAGATGACATTATTATCATTTATTATTATTAATGGCAATTTCCGCGAAACCAGAAAAGTTAACTAATTTAAGATTCTACTTTTGCCATGCATTTTAGATACGGGCTGTAAGTCGTTTCAACCTCCCCTGTTTCTCGCAACCGCACTCAGATCATCCAGATCCTCTCTTGTTTTCAGTTTTCTTTCCATGCAAGTAAGGTCTTTGTCGACCTCGATACGTTGTTCTGTTTAATGCGGAAAAAAATGATTCCAAGGCCTGATTGGCTAATGCCATTTCCGAAGCTCTTGGGATATGTGAAAAAACTGCCACTTCCCCTAAGTAACTTTATTTCCAGTCTGTGTTGCTTGAGTAATTCTGTAAAGCTCGTCGTTGGTCATCCGTTTTGGACAGTATATTCCCAGAAGTCGTAGTTGTTTATGGAGTTGGCATAAAAACCCTATTAAAGAATACATTTATAAAAGTCGGTCCATAGAGTTTGAAGTTGTCAAAATGGATTCGGGTCTTCCCTGTCTTTAACTAAAATCTGTCCACATCGGAAAGTAGAAAGGCAAGTCGACATATTTCAAGTGCAGAGGAAATCCTATCGAAAACTACATACAAAAAGACTTGTATAAATAGATAATTATCACGTAAAAAGGCCCACAATTACGAATGTTTCTCTTTAATGTAAAAAATTAAAAGGGAAGTTCTTAGTCATGCGAGTACAGGCCTGATCAGATTCCCATAATGGTTTTAAAGATATGGATGAACAAGGAATCTCAATAAAATTCTAAAAACATAAATTAACAGAAATTATATTCTGATAATGTGGAAAATTGGATGCGTCTTTTTCTGAAATCTAAAAACCAAAAATGATCAGGTTTCAGGAAGACAGGTAGGGTTGTTATTGGGTGACCACGAAAAAGTGGAACGTCCGACGCAAAGTAATCTCTATGGCTACGTTTGGATGAGTCTCTAGGCCCAGATGAAGCATACGTACAACTAGACACCATCTTACCGTCAGGATCTCACGTGAAATCTCTGTGCTTTTCGATCACTTAAAAAAATGTCGGACGGCAATCTGGAGTGGTTGTAGAAGGTTATGTGGCAGCTGATATTTGTGAACTATTCAGTTTTCAAGTTCATATCATTTGCAAGACCAAGTATTCACGTTGTATAAAAGTATGAGTTTCACATGAGCCTTTTTGGATGAATCAGGTTTTCCTGATCTTGACAATTACCAGTGTGTGTTCTAATACAGGAAAATCTCAGGACTCACTCTTTGTTTCGATCCGCCTGAAAGAAAAATTAGCCTGAACTCTTACTGCTGTTCTATCCTGTTAATTAATACTGTCTCTAAGTGTAATTTGTATCTTTAATATCATCACAAAGATCTCTTTTTTTCCATGTACTAGAACAATGTTTTTAATCTTTTTTAAGTCAGCGTCCCCTTTTTGATACAATTTTGCAGCTTCAAAAATTTTACGCCCCCATAAGATTTTTAATTTTTTCAATTGCGGAGATATTTTGTAGGATGATAATAAGCATTTTTAAGCATCTTCGAATTTTTTGTAAATATTTGATTAATCATAAGACGATTTTCATAATTTATTTAATAAAACAAATGAATAATTAATAATTAATTAACAGCCATCCATCCAAAGTCGATCCTGCCGACATTATCGACGTTGCGTTGCCTCTCACGATTGCAACAAAGATCAACTGGAGAAGCCATCGGGTCTCACGTGCGTCGTGGCTTTTTATTGTAGCTAGGCGTCCAAGTTTCTTTACGAAGCGAAGCGATTTTCCACGATTTTCCCAACCACAATCGGATAAAATGCGAATCGGTTGCATAGCGCTTCGTATTTCTCCTTTGCCCTCATCGTTTTTTCGCGGCATACAGTGTGTCAACCGCGCTCCCGACAATGTTGGACGGGCAAAGTGTGTCGACACAAGTAGCGTCCCAGACCAAAGGTTTCTCCTCTTCGAATAGGAAAATTGTAATCCCTTTAGCACGTTTTCCGTCTCCTCTGTCCAGGCCAACAGGTTCAAGTATGGCGGGGTATCCCGCAGACTCCAGGGCTCGCTTGACAATTCCGTTGATCACCTTGTGCCTTGAAAATCGTACTGCATTTCTTCGACAAGAGAGGGCATGGTTCCATAATAATCGACGGCATTTGTGAGTCCGGCACATCTCTAGTCTAAGTCTGGTGGAGATACCGATGCGGACAGTATCGTCATCAAGATGGTTCCCGACACTACCAACGGTGAGTGCATTGATCCAAGCGCCACTCGATTCGCATCTTCCAGTGACTAGATAGGCACGTGTGTGTTGGTTTGATTGGTTCAGTAACCTCTCATATTTATCCTCGCAGATGGTCCTGTAGCGGTCTTTCTGCTCAGGCATCATCCTTTTAAAATGCTCCACATCTGTGATTTCAGATGATTCTATTTGGGTTTGGAGAATCATCCTGATCAGCAGTCGGCTGGAGACCAAAGAGGATAATAATTAAAAAAATCTTGATCCTGAGGTGTTTTAGCAGAATCCTCATTCAAGCAAAGTGATCCCTAGGACTTTTTCAGGGCAACCTGTTTTACGTGTTTCCATGATAACAAGCTTGCAATATTAATAATAACAGCCTTTTTACGAGAGCCATAATATTTATAGCTCCGCATAGGCAGGACACACACTTTATTTAAGTAAAGAACAGTTAATTTTAACTAATCCTAGAACCAAGGAATGATCTTCACTTCTTTTTTCTTGTGTGTGGGTTTTTTCTCTAGACAATCCAGTTCCGTAGTGAGTATCCACTGATGACGGCGTCACTCGTCAAACCCTTTCTGCATCGTAGATGCGTGGAACCTTCCACTAGGTGAACGGTAGCGAGAATCGAGTCCGTAACCTTAGCTCCTTTAGCCAGACACCTAGCCACTATGCCACCCGGCTGGCATTATTAAAAAGAAAAATAGAATTACAAATTGAAAATTATGCAAACTATAACTCCATATTATTTAATAATTAAATAATATAAATTATTCAATAAGTATCAATAAATCACAGACTAAGTTAATTAATTATAACTCACATATCAAGGATCCAAAATTGATAACTTCACACTTATTGGTGTTTAGAGTTAGGCAATAGGGATTCCAACTGGACTATCAGACTTTTCAAACAATTTAGTACATCCTTCGGATGGTCGCCCATAATGCAATCATCCAAATACCATACCTCAGACGAGTGGAACAATATCCTGTAATACAGGCAATTCCCAGGCTGAACAAGGCAGGCCACAGTGGGTCTCCTTGTTGGACTGCAGAAGATGATGGAATGTAATATTGGCCGTGTACCAGACTGTATGATTTTCCGTACGATCTATGAATATAGCTGTAGACTGATGGCTAATATGTGAAGAAATCTTCCAGAATTGTATCACGTCGTATCGAGTTGAAGGCATTTTAATGTCAATTTTGACGATCACGTGAGGAATGTTCTCGTTCTTTTTAGTGAATGTTCGGACAGCATGAACTGCCGCTTCACAACTCGCGGTGTGCCTTTTTTGCACTTTCTGCATGTTCTTTTCTGATTTTCCATTCTTTTTTCTTTTTCTTATCACCACAACAACCACAACGAACAATTGCGTAATAGTCGAAAAAATGGAATAAAAACAAAGAATAAAAACAAATGGTATTTTAACAATTATCACACTTGCTCGCCATCCTGAGAAGGATTAACCACGCTGTCAGGACGCCGCATGACCTTTGTGTTTTTTAACGATAGTTTTTTTCAAAAAAATTATATAATTAATTGAAAGATTAAACAATTTATTAAGTAACAAAAATCACAATAATCCATTACTTCTTTCCTCCTACTTTTCCAGAGGTGTAAAGCGATTGGCACAACAATTTTTCTTAATAAACAATTTATTAATAATAATAATAATCCTTTATGTCTTCCTATAACCATCAAAGATGTGTATAATAAATTGTTTCAAAATAAACATATTAAAATCCCTCTAGTTAAACAAAAATTAAACATAGAATATTGACTAATTTTAATGGTCCAACCATATATAGTCATCATAATACCGAAATGCTCCTTGACTTTATTGATTTAAAAATTATGTTTTGACATTTTTGACTGTATTGACAAAATTTCCCTAGTCATATTCAAATATGCCAGTATTAAAGCATTTATACGCTATCATACTCCACCTGACATGATTAACAAATATTTGTTAAAGGCCTCCCCACGCATTCTATACAAATGTAGGTCTTAGAAAAGATTCTTAGCAGAGCGGACAACTGGATTAAGGGTTTTTTTGTGAAAAATTAATAGAAAATTAAGAATGTTCAAAAATTTAAATGTCACATGGAGTATTTTTATTTTCCCTTAAAAAAATACTATGCATTCCCGGTGGTGCTTTAATTCACAAATAGTAATGATGCTCTCCCTTAAGTCTACTAGACATTCACGGACATCTCCTGGGATCTTATCCGTTAAAAAGTTATAGATGCTGATGGGGTGGCTTTTCGAATCAAAAAGCTATATGAAACGATGCTCTTAACTGAAATCAAGCCTCAAACACCAAGGCAGACGGGGTCTGCCGTATGCCGGAAGCTTGTTGATTACGTCAGTAATACTCCTTGATAATTTTAAAGTATTACTCTAATGCATTTGTCCTCATACTCGACAAGCCACTCTTCTGGACAGCAAGTTCTAGTGCCCCTCTTGTGGACAACAAATACTATAAAGTTGATCGTTAGATGACAGTTCCCCTCTCGGGGTATGTCTTAGGTTTGATGGATAACCACTTCTATACAATCAACTTGAACTACAAACAAGGTTGTCGTTCTACCATCTCTCATATGGATTTTCAAAAAATGCCGTCGAGACAAACAAGTTACAGCATATTTGATTCTCGTTTACATTCAGCTGGAAAATGATATTCATACAGGATGTGTAAATGGCTAACCTGATTTTGCTTCCTCTTAAGGTTATCTTTTCAATTAACTGCTTAGACTCTTTAATCATGTTTTTGCGTCTGCTCCAAATGAGCGTTATCAGATTGATCTAATCGAGCTCACATCCATGGAAGACCAAACAATCGTAGATCCCAAGTTTGTATACAAAATAATTTTAGGGAATAGTGGAACGTTTCAATCATACGTTGACAAGATCAATATCTAAACTTATTGATGGGAATCAAAATTTAATAATTATAGAATCACTGATAAGAGTTAATGACGTTTCAACTATTTGCGAATCGGCTCATCATATTATTATTATTTATTTAAGGACTTCACGAGAGCCATAGTAATTAAAGCACCGCATGTGCAGCAAAAAAAACAAGGCTAGATGTCATCCTTTTCCATGCTCCCCTGTTCCTAGCCAAGGCTCTCATGTTGTCCAGGTCGTCGGCATTTTTAGATTTCTTTTGATATTGACCAGGTCTTTTTGTAAAACTATTGGCAGTGTTGTTCTAGGTCTTTCACGATAGAGGCCTTTTTGACTAACATAGTATGTTTCCATAGATATGTTCAGTGGGGATGTTAATTCCATTCTCAGCACGTGTCCGAAGAGCTTCCATTTGGATTCCATCATATTAATTATATTAATGGCGGTTTTTAATTTGTAAATTATAATTTTGTAAAATCCTTTAATTTTAAGATACATCAATTGGGTGCGAATACCAATACTATCGACGGATGAATAGACGAATGGGTGTACATTGTAGGACGTACAATTATGCAATTGGAGATCAAGTTAAATTTTTGGTGTATTTAATTAATGTACGAATTGCAAAAGATCATGAAACTAACCCAGCATTGATGCTTAAAAATATTCTGATACTTGCGAAATAGTCTTTATCTTATCTAATTCACGTGTAGAGGTAATTTTCGAATGTATTATAGGTTGAATTTTTCTGATGAAGATCGGTTTTAATGTCAAGAATTAAAAAATAATTATTTTTTTATTATATTAAATAAATTCTTTGTTAAATGTAGCAATTGCAAGCTTTTTAGCAAGCACTTCGTACAGCTGTATGTCTACACCTCGGATTGCTGTTTGCACCAAATCGAAGTGCAAATGTGGCTGTCTATCGGACGAACTGGGTCTCCACCTCCTCTCTTGCCGGAGCGGAATTGCAGATCTTCTCGACATTCGGCAATGAACGGCATCATTAAGAGGGCATTAGAATCGGCTGGATTCCGTTGCCGGATCGAACCGACTGGTCTATTTGACAACGGAAGACGCCCTGACGGCATGACCTCCTTTCCTTTTGAGCGAGGGAGAAACCTTGTATGGGATGTGACCTGTGTCTGCTCTTTCGCCCCAATCAAAAAAAATAATTCACGGGCAGACCTTCTTTCAAAGCAGAGGAAGTAAAAAATGCTAAATATTCGGATATCAGCGACAGGTACATTTTCGCACCTGTCGCGATTGAAACTTCGGGGAACTTTGGCCTAAAACGCTGAAGTTCCTGAACCATTTGGGAAAACTACTAACTGACAAAACTGGTGATCTTCGTGAGACGAGATGGCTTAAGGAGAGGCTCTCGTTGGCTGTTGTCCGTGGGAATAGCTTGTGCATCTCCCAACAGCTGAATTAAAATTAACTATTCTTTTTCCTTTTTCCTTATAAAATAAAACTATTAATTGCAAGCTTGTTATCATGGAAACACGTAAAAACAGGTTGCCCATAGGCATCAAGCCACTCATGTGACATATTAGCATCTTCCCTCAATGGGCATGACTGCGGAACTTTTCGAGAATCTCCAAAGATGTATAAGATCTCCAAAGTTTTTTCAGGACGGTGAAACACTTAAATGGTCTCAATACTCAAAAGGAATGCCATAATGTCCGCCATTTAAAACGCTGTTCGTCAAACCATGCCAAGGATTATTAAGTTTGTGAAGAATGGATATCTATAATCCAGATTGGATTTCAAAAACATGATCTCATACTAAATTTTGTAAAATAATATATGCTTGAAGAACTTGTATTTTATATTATCGATTTTTTATTAATATTTTTCTTTGATATAATCTGGTTAATGCTGCATATAGTCAATTGAATGAGCAGATAATGAAAATGGCAATTTAATCGAGGAGCTAATATTTTTCTCGCGAAACATTGAAGAATAACTGCTTACAACTGCAACCGACAGCTGCCATTTGTTCAATATTCAAAGTACCTCAGAGAACACATAATGCCTCTATTAACCACAGCCTAAGATGCGATGACGTCAAATTGTGAACTCAAGATTTTTTATACGCAAGAAAATTTTTATTTATTTAACCCAAGACCACGGTAAAACAAAACTAATTTATCACGTGATCCGATGCATTTTAACAAAACCTCATCTTTGCCCGTCGTTCTTCCTTCGTGCCCGCGCATTGAACGTACAGGACGGCTGCCTGAATTTTCAGGGCCAATTTTCCCGTGATCTGGAGTCAAGTCTCATAAGGGCGTCCAGAGGCGTAGGTCGGGTCGATGATCTTCACAAATCCAACGCTCCGTTACTCTGTAAGCCCTCTTTTGCATTTCCTCAATTTTCCTCATATTTGTCCAAGATATGGACGGACCCCACGTGGCGCATGCATATGAGAAACATGGCTCGATGTATTGTTTGTATACGTTCATCAAGACTGGGTGAGTACCACTCTTCCATATTCCCAATAAACTTTTCAATACGTTCAGTTTCTTCTCGCTGATCTGTGATTTCCTGTGCAAGTATGGAGGGCGCAGTCACTCCTATAAACAGAGCCATCAACAAAATAATATTATTTCTACAGATGTGAAAATCCTATGAGTCTGAGTATATCACGTAAGAGTACAACAATGAGGTCCATGAAATGTTCTTACTAAGCCACGTTATTCCACATAAAAGAAGTGTTGTTCCATCTCTCAATCATTGTGTTCATAATCAGCATTTTTGAATCACATCCTTATCTTATCTATATTAAAGAAAATGGAACAATTAAAATTTATAGATGCCCTAAAACGGGACGATATTTGACTGCATATAGTGAGTTGAATGGACATCTCTAGGCGATTTTCTACTTAGATGGTACGAAAGGCGGTGAGTCGAGCTAATATTGATAAATGTTCATAAACAGTTTTTAAAGATTTGAATGCGAATAGTTAAGGTTTCTCTGCCTATATTACCCTATCACTTTCCTAAGTCTATCACTAAAATAATCCATAGAAACGGGGATAAAACTTAAAATTAATTCCAAAGACCACTGTTAAACCGAAAAACTATGCCGCAGTCGCTTGGAAGATTTACATTGCAATTGGGAGAAAGCATTTCTTTTTAAGGTTAAAGGTTGCTGTTATTTAAAAAAAGTTCAACAGCAAATAAAATAAAATATTTTATTTTAAATAGTAAAAATTATAATTATTAGAATAATTTAAAATATTTTAAAAGTTCCTCTAATTTTTATGTTTGCTTGTGTGTTCCTTTTCTCTCTTCCTATTAGAGTGGGGTCATGTGATCCACCTGTTCAGGTGGCGCCCAGTGCCAGGCCGGCACGAAAAAGGATCATTTGCTCTCCTCCACTCCAGGAGGGGTTTCCCAACTGCAAGTATGGACGTCTTTTACCTTTTATGCTGATTCCGGATGGACTCTGTTTCTGCAGAAATGGAAACTGGATACACTTAATTAGTTGTTTACTTTAACTTTTTTCTCGGTGTATCCGGGGTTAAAAATAATAATAAATCTAACAATTCTTGTCAAACAGTCCCAGCCATGAGGCGACGAGTCCTTCTGGCACAGTACACTAGTTGAAAAGGATCTTCCTACTTTCTACCTGACCAAATCCTCTTGTGGAGATTACATTATGAAAACTATTCCGACGAAGAATGAAGTGATGTCCGTGATAGTAAGACGTAAAATGGAAGAGGACGGACCTACTTCTCCACCTCTCTTTTGAAGCTGGAGCCTGTAATGTACTATTGGAAGTTCGATTTGGTTGGCACAAGTAGATGTTCTCCTTTGGGTTCTTTCCTTGGATTAAATAGTTGTGACATGCAAATTGCTGACTGAAGACCTTTAGGAGCATCAGTTCTGAAAAGTGGAATTTTCCTGAGTGTTCTTTGGACGTCAGTGAGAGTTCTCTGGAGGTGCCACTGGTTAGTAGACTGAGTAAATTGGGTGAATAGGCTCAAGAGATTGTGGTAAAAGTTTAAACTCCAATTTCAAGGTGATAAACGACAGGATTTTCGACGCGTATAACTTTCTCTTGGCTTTGGTACAAAGTTTTTAACTTGTTAGGTAAAACACAGACGGGTCAAATGCAACTCCGAGTATTTTCAGATGTTTGTTTGCTGGAAAAAATTTATGATGAAATTTTCTGACGTCTGAAAACTGAGACGAATACAGATTTAGTTTTAATCATTGATGCGCGGTAGACACACTGTATGCAGCGGAAAAAAACTATGAGGGCAAAGGAGAAGTACGAAGCGCTACGAGACCGATTCGCATTTTATCCGATTGTGGTTGAGACAACTGGTGGAATAAGTAAAAAATCGATCGCTTCCTAAAGAAACTTGGACGCTTAGCTACACTAAAAAGCCACGACGCACGTGAGACGCGGTTCTTAATTATTTCCATTAATAAAATCATTGATGAAATTGTCATTATTACCACACACCAAATATAAAGATTTACATAAAGTGGGTTTCTTCCGTTGTGATTTCTTGTTTCTGGTCGACTCCTTCGAAAAAGAGTAGCAATCGCTGCTCATTCGTATGAAAACGTATGATTTCCCATGAGTGTGTTTATCTTTTTATTAATATTATTAATTTTGTTTTTTGGTTTAAATATATTTAAAATTAATTGTTTAAAATGACAACTAATTTATTGTAAGGCCTTTATTCGAAATACTTGATTTGACTAAAAAATAAATGAAAGGCTTTCACCTCTTAGAAGAGTTATCGATCGCTCACTTTTCAGCTTCTTCTTCTCTCACATGATCGTCATATCATTACCAATGTGTGTCGCGAGCCCCACCAGGTGGTTGGATTCAGACGTGAACCATTCCATGTCTGTACTTGGCAATCATATTTTCAAGCATCTTTTCGACATAACTAATTGATTATATATCCCATGGGAAAGCGGTGGATACCTTTCTGGGACGCCACATGTGTGGATAGCCTCTCTCCTTCCAACCTTGTAACGACAGCAACTAACCCAGGCTCTGATTCGGAGAAGGCTGAGACTTTAAAGTTGAGGAAATACACATGTATGGCTGGACAGTTCATTTTTTAACCAGTTGCCGTGGAAACGTCAGGAATCATAGGAAACAGGTCATTGGTCCTGCTAAACACTGTATATGGCTCGTCGAGAGGAAAAAATATATAGGAGAAAAAGGAACTGGCTCATTGATCGCATTTCCTTGCAAATCGTCAGGAGAAATGCGGTCTCAATTATGAGAGCAGCCAGTAGTTGTTAACAGTTAATTTTTGCGTTAAATAATGGTATTTATTAAAAAAATTCAATATATTAACACATCAATAGAAATAACAGTATCAATGTTTAATTTATCTAATAAAAATTTTAGTCGTATGTACGCACGTATAGGAATTTGTCCATTCCTATATTTTGCTTCCATACTCGTCGTATACCTAATATTGAATGTTTAACTCCTTAAAAAAATAAACAAAATTATTCAATTAATTCAAGTCTGGAAATATGTATTCTTTCTATAATGTCGCCTCCATTTTCAGGTTCTATGGAATAAATCGGATAATTTTGCTCTACTACACAGTATTTCGCAGTATCCAAACCTTTATATAGTGGATACCTCTGTAAATTGGCATCGTTATCCATTCTACAATTTTTAATTTATTACCTCAATACAACGTAATTTCCGATTTTTATATGATTTTCGTCATATTTCCATTTTTGGTTATTAGATTCTTATACGCTTCGTCATGCATTTAATAATTTGTCGTCTTCACGCAACAAAAGTGTGTTTATTTCTTCATCTGAATGGACGGGCGGATACTATGCCCCATAAAAGATAATATGGATTAATTTTAGTCGTCTAATGGATGGTATTAATTGAATCTTTATTTTAAAAAGAAAATATTACTGTTCTACTTGGCCTTGTATCCATGGAGTCAGTTAAGTAAGTTATTTACTAAATGGAGTCAGTTTGTGCAGTGCTCTATAAAGACAATTAATATAATAACCGACACAATTCTAAAAGATACACTATTGCTTTTATATTTATTGAATAGAAATAAGACAATAGAAATTAGAATCGTTTATCATCAAAAATGTCATCAATTCTATCAAATAATTGGTCGACAAGTTCAGTCTGTTCGTCATATCGAGATGATGACAACAGTTTATCAAATATAAGATCCAAATCACCATTTCCCGCCAATAATTCCTTGTCTTCTGAAACTCCCATCATTGGTTGTCTTTCCCGATTTCTCAGTTCCACTGACATAACGTCTAACTCACTAGTATGATCACTCGTAGCGTCCACTAAATAACCAAAAAATCCACACCAATTGGTTCATATCTCTGGTCGTTCATGCTGGAGACATTCAATCTTTCAATTATATTATCCAATGAGTCTAATCTGTCTTCTTCTTCCCGGTCGACAACTCCCAACAGGTTGATAGTTTGTTTATAGAAATGAGTACCGAAAATCTTAAGTTCCTTGTTTCCAATCTACATATAACTTCAACCCACCTTGTCGGATAAGTCCACCAGTCTTTTACTATGATAAAGCAACTGAAAGTAGTCTTCCCGGAAATTCAAGCATATGATTAGCCCAGCAGTTACATGTGCCAGTTCCTTTTCCTTCTTTGATATTTTTGATGAGTCGATAAACATTTTATAGCGTCTATATTTAGGCCCATTTGCCTAAATGAATCCCCATTCAAGCGATAAACCCTCCCCAAAATGTGGGGATTTTCCATAGTAAGTACATTGATTCCTTTTACAGAATCAATGGCTTTACTAGGCATCCCCAAATTTTGGAGACAAATCCCGATGTCGATAGCAGCATTTGCCATCTCCATCTTATCCTCCAAAAATTGAGCCTCTTTGAGTCTCTTCAATAATCAAATAGACTAACCAGTGTTTGGAAGTGGTATGCCTTGTTGTAATCACCCCTTAAATAGTAGCATATCCCCATCAAATTAGAAGCTCGCCCCTTCTCAAGAACACCGAAAGGGCTGTTGTAGTACTTACTAAAACTCAGATATAGATATACGAGAAATAGTCAATGGCACAATCAACGTGTTTCAATCTATTTTTCTTAGACTTTGAATTTTTTGCCAGTTTGTAGTGAATATAACCCAGCATATAGAATGAACGACCCTGCACTTAACTGAGGACTATACTTTGCATTCAAATTCTTTCGAGGCAATCTTTAGGTATTGTTCGGCAACCGAATACTCCTGCATTTTCATAAGGACTGTTCCAATGTTGAGACAGGCTTGTGCCTCTCCTTTACTATCCTTGTTTTTTCTATTATTAAAACATTTCCTGACTTTCTTTGGACGTGTTCTCTGTTAAAATATACTAACGCCTCATTACAATTTCCCATCAAAAGTTTGACTCCCCCAACTGTCTGTAAACGGACTGCCATCTTTGGATCCACACTGTCCCTGATTACGATCAATTTGTCAAACGCCTCTTCTAGTTTGTTATTCTGAATGAGAGTTTGTGCTTCCAAAATAGCATGCATTGTCATTGAACAATTATTATGATATAATATATTTGGCTCTATTTATTTTAATATTTAATTATTATAAATAATTTTTATAAATGCAGGAAAAAATCCAGAATTAAGAATTTGATATTGGCCCCATTTTTTTTATTTATGACTGCAAGAAGTATTTTTACTACAAAAAATAATAAAAACATTTTAATTAATTGGCAGATAATTTGGTAGTGTGGCAATCGTATGACCATTGCACTATGCGAATACAGTTCAAAAAATCAATTCATGGTCATGTTTGTTTTTCAAAAAACGAAAATTATCTAATTTTTATGACGTAATTGTATGATTGCTATCAAGTTATTGTTTATTGTCTTTTGTTCTGCTATTCTATTGTTCTATTCAATTTTACTCTATTCTATACTATTCTATCCTATTCTATCAACCACATAAATCTGAAGAGACCTGTTCGATCTGACAACGTGGTAAGGGTAGAAAGCTGAGTCGTTTGTGACACTTGAGGCGACTTCACCATTTTCTTGTGCCAAGATAAAAAAGTTACAGTTCAATGAAGAGGTGGACGTGTTTTCGTTGCCGGTTGAATTTATTTCCTGGATTTAATATGGCATTCTCGGAGTAAATCAGAACTATTACTCAAGAAGTTATTTCGAACACTTGACGTATGAAGATTATTTTTGTTAGGATCCCTAAGGCCTGTCGTCACAATTTGCCTCTGCTCTTGCTTCAATTCTCAATGTTTCAACGTAAAATCCTTGAACACAAGTGGACTTTAAAGAAGAATTTGCATTGAGGATAAAGCTTATCGAGCTTTTTTATGACTCCAAGCAGAGGGTTGAAGTAAACCTGTGGCATTTATCTTCGAAAGGATTATCATTCATCCCATTATCTGAGGATATGATGGATGGCTTTTCTAACAAAGCAAGAATAGAATCATAGAGGAGAGCAACTATTAAATTTGGAGAGCAAATATTAACTTGACAGTCAAAACTATAAGAGAGAGCGTCTATTACCCTTTCCGAAATAAAAAAAATAGTACATTTCAATTGCGGAGATAAGACAACAGTTGGCAGAACTTCTATCTGAGAGTTTAGGGAACCGAACTATGACTTGTTTCTTCAATCACACCCTGAACTATCCTAACCAATCTTTCCTTGATAATAATAATCACGATGCCTCTACTCCTTAAACTCGTCAGGAGTCCCCTACCAGGGCCCTTCATCTAATCTTTACGGACTACATATTATCCCGACAATCAAGGGTGGGCCGTACAGGAGTGATTGTGTCTTGATTGAGAGTCACGATCAGACTGCCATGAGAGAGCGCGATTCCAGTTAAATTTAACTGAAAGATAGTGAATTAGGAGTCGGACAAGAATTTGGTCCTACATTCACTACTAGAGCAACAAAAATGCAAATATTTGAAATTTAACGGATGATCAGCTTCATATGATATCCTATAGCAAGTTTTTCCGCCTCGAGTATAAATCCGAGTTTGGTCTCTTTATCTGATTCGTTGGGGGTAATATCAATCAAATCTTATCTGGACCAAACCTACCAATGACTATAAGGGACTTGTGGGAGCCCGATCATTCCAAGCTAGACTCTTGATTGCTTACAATTCCCTACACGCTACTGAGGATGAGATAAATAACTAACTTAGAATGAATCACTCGAGCTATAAAATCGGTCACCGAAGAAGCAGTCTGGACCAATGCAAGCAATATAAAATACACAGAGGTGTTTATAACCCTACATCTTAGTTAATTGAATACGGGATATTAGGCTTAAAAGCGATACCTAAAACTCCACAAATCACGGATTTCAGTTTCTCTTGGACGAGCTATGAGACCAAAAAAAGTGTACCAATCACTGTGAATATTTTTTGACAAACGAGTGTGAAAGAGACTTTGTTCATGTGCTAAATGCTTATGGCTGCGGTTACTTAAGCGAGGATCATCTAAAACAAATTTATAAATATACGACAAGTTTGGTCATGTTGTATTGAACACCATCACTCAGTAGCCTCATATCCGACTGTTTTAGCGACTTTTACCTTTTCACAGTTCGAATGGGTTGCATAGATCCCAAAACTATGTAAAAATATGTGGAAAATTTGGACGCTTAGAAGATATGAATCTCCTAATGCGTTTATAGAATTGTTAGCGCAAAAGATCCTATTATTTAACCCTGAACATGAGAAACATTGATAACAAATCCTGAAAGACTACAGGTATCACAAAAATCGTGTGCATTTACTGACGGAAGAATATGAGAATGATTTTTACGATCTAATAAGCGAATAAGTGCTAAAACGCGTTGGAACTGTTCGGACATGTTTTACTCAACTTTTTATTGAGGATTTTTTCGTGGACGAGATAGATCATGATTGTGTCCAATTTGGAAGTAACTAAAAAGATGAAATTGGAAACAAATGAAGAGGAAAGTTAGAAGGAAGAAACTGGTGAGGATAATTGGAGTACACTACAAACCTTAAGTACTCATGCTTGAGGGAAACGGGGAATACCAAGCTCATTTTCCTTCTGGTCTTCTCAAATGTTGTTAGTTATCCAATATATCTAACAAGTAGGAAACTGGTTGCCTACATACACTCAGACACAATTTGTGGTGGTTCCCTTAAATCCTCCTAAGAAAGTGTAGGTTTCTGGACTGAGAAAATCGTTTCATGAATGATAATAACTTTTTTGTTACTTTGCCAAAAAAGTGATAAATCAGTGTCCTATGCTCTTATTTTTTAAAATCAAATTTTTGTTCCAAGACCACCATTAAACTGAAAAAAACAATCTAAGTAATCCAGACAAAGTTAATCCAGGATCTCAGCTTGGCTCAATGCTCCTTTCTTGATCAAACGCAAGCTTTGGTTCGGGTTGCTTCCTGATCAAGTTGGACCAGGCCTCTTCTGTTATTCCTTCAAATTAGGATCTCTAAGGGTGTCGACATCATGTTCTCTTTATCCGTCAGCCATAAAGAACTTTTTAGCCGCGAATTTCTGAACATTATTATTATTTATTAACCCCAGGCTTACAATGGTAAGCCCAGCACAAAAAGTCATAACTAACTAATCAGGGAGGAAGCAAAGGGAAACATCTGCCTGTGCTACCAAATCTATCTTCCAATATTTCATTACAGGTCTCCGTTTCCGAAGATAGGTGGAGAAGCTTTCTTCCATTTTTGTCCCACGTAATACCGTCTCCGACATCACTTCATTCTTTAGCGAAATAGTTTTCATAATGAAATCTTCATCAGGAATTGTCCAGGGATCAGGGATTTGGTCAGGATCTTTAGTCCAAGACTTATTTTGTATAAATTAATAATTATTATAATAATTTTATTTTAAACAAATACCTGGTTAGATAAGTTACATAATACCACGATTAGATAATTTACGACATATAAATAATAACGTGCAATAAATAATAACAATGAGCTATCTCTTTTGTTTCGTACACGGGATAAAGAAAGAAACGTGCTGACAAAAAAAATCTTAAAAACATTATCAATAAAACAAGTAATTTCAGTATTATGCTACTCGGTATTACTCCATTAAACTTTAGGTACTGGTGAATCAGGAAAAACTACAATCCTCAAGCAAATTAAGCAGATACATGTAGCCGCGTACTCTTATTCAGATCTTGTCGCACATAAGAAGATTGTCTATGCAAACATTTTGCAAAGCATGATGACCATATTGATTGCAATGCGTAAGCTCAAAATCGACTTTTATACTCTGAAAGTTTCGTTTGATTCATTGATGTTAATCTTAGAGATCACGTAGACATCTGCTAACTTCTCAAAATCAGATCATTTCGAACTTTGATCAATTCCATTATTTCATTTCCCAGCTTTGGAGTGATGATGGCGTTAAAGAGTGTGTTTCTCGCTCCAACATGTTCCGCCTGAATGATTCCGCAGAATAGTTTTATCTTCCGTGATTATAGCTACTTAACTGTTTGGACGAGATCTGTAAGCCTGACTACGTCCCAACAGTCGACCACGCGCTTAGATCGAGACTAAAGACAACTGGAATGACGGAAATTCAGTTTATCTTCAACTACATCTTTTTCCGGTAGTCGTTGTGATGACCATAGAGTGCTGGACGTTGGGGGACAGCGGCCTAATCCAAAGAAGTGGATTCACATTTTCGGAGACACGTCAGCAGCCCTGTTTGTTGCCTCTCTATCAGATTTTTGCTTGATGTCTGAAGATCTTTCCATTGTAGTTTTTATGGTAAACGCAGAATCAAATGAAAAAGAGTCTGGATTTATTCTCTACAATTGTGAACAGCGACTCTTTTAATGGTAAATTGATCATTCTTCTTTTGAACAAATACGATATTTTCCTGAAAGTGATACAGAACCACTCTATTAAGGATTACTTCTCTGATTTTAAAGGTTTGTGAGGTTAATCGAAGGGGATGACAAGAATGAGATTGACGTGAGAGAGTTTATAGAGAATATGTATTTGGAGAGATGTTCTGGAACTGGAGAAATGTCTTTCCCCATTATATATGTGCTACTGATACTAATAATGTGAATATTGTGTTTCAGGATGTGGTTGATATTATCATTGATAGTCATCTTCGATCTGCTGGGTTAACCTAATATTTTCTTTATTATTCATTTATTAATTGATTAGTATAATTGAATTATTGTGAGTCGGACTTAATATATAAGGAAGTTACTGGGGTACAATTCTACCAGCTTAAATGGTTAATTGATGGAGATCCTGGTGTACCTCTATTGAGTAGAATCTTTACTTAGCTTCTTCATTTCCGTGACAATGGACGAGTGGCGAACCCACTAGACATTAGAAACCCTGAATTCTAGACAAGAGAAGCGTTGTATGCATGTTGGATCAGGATTTGAATCTAGATAGCTTATCATTAAGAAAAGATGAGAATCGTAGACAAATTAACTAATGGAGGGATTTAGCACAAACCAGCTGGAATATATTCTACCACTATGCTACATGGTCGACTATTTAAATCCATTTAATCTTTCAAAATAAATATTATTAATAATTATTTATTATTATCTAACAAACAAATTACATAATTTAATATTACAAAATTTAATATTGCAAACTGTCTAATAATATATATATATTTTTTTATATATTTAAAAAATAATATATATTATAATTTAAGAGAAATAATCTTTTATTCATAATATAAATTAGTTATTTTGTTAATATATTTAATGGAGCCTGGCTCAGAGTATTACTATGCATCTCACTTGGACACTCTTGGATGACGACGTGAAGAGGATTAGGAAGACCACCAAAAAAAAGAATTAACTCCCTAAATTAAATGATCCCAGCCTCCAACATCTCTCGAATTATCTTCGAATGCTTCGCCAGTTAACTAACAGCGTTCCTGAAGTGTCTTCTGTTATTTCTTTGAGAGGAATACTATCGAATTGCACTTTTTTAATGCCAATCTGAATTCCTCCGCATGAACCGCCCACTCTCTGAATGGGTTTCCTAGTTCTTTGCACATGCGTAGGAAGTCCACGTCGTGGCTATTGTATATTTTACTTTAAAAATTTCCATATTTACGAATAATTAAATTCTTGAGCTGTATAGAATTTGATAACTATGACATTCTTGTAAAAGCGTTTGCTTCCGATATAGAATTATATCAGATCATCAAGTTTTATCACTGATTCTAAATTAAGTCAAAATGTATCACTTCTTCGCATTCGACCATTTGTTAGGAATTTATTCCAAAAACCTCGATACCGTTTGAATGGTTTCTTATTTGAAAGGTCAAATTAGTTAGTTAGTTAAGTAACCAGCCTCACTAATTGTAAGAGGCCAGCAGCTATTAAGAGTACGCAGCAGATGTGGTCGCTCCCATAGATCGTCAGTTCCGGCATTGTGGAGAAATGTTATGCCAATTCATGACATTGAAATAGGTGATTTGTTGTCAGCACGTGGAGGTTACAAAAGAGGCAGAGTGTATCATATGTTGGTAGATATGGGTGGTGCCCACATATAGACGAGCCAGGTTTACTCGCACGTCTCTTGAAAGAGAGGATTCTGATTGGTCTATTGGAGGAGAAGGTCGCTGTAATATTTTTATTGTCTCTGAGTCTTCGGATGCTTCTCGTAGAAAAAAATCGTGTATCTGTTTCAGACGACTCCTGTCATTGGGGATGGAAGGAATGGATGATAACTTTTGAGACAGGTCACTGGTTTGTCATAATAATTTCCTTTTGTTTAGCGGCTTGCATAGGGAGTGGCAGGGATGTTCTAGAATGTAGGCTTGGGAGAGGAACTGCAGGTCTCTCATTTTTTAGATGGTCTTCAATTGGAAGGATCTTTGACTCCCATGTAGATTATCAACAGGAAATTTATCTGAGACATCCAGTAATTATCCTGAGCGCGATGTTTTGTACTTTTTGTAGGCCAAAGGAATGGCCTGAACAGCTTTAAATATGTTGATCTTTTGAGATGCCTTGGTACATTGTTCCTCCACATGTTTAGAGAAAGTTAGTAGTAGGTCATAAATAAATCCAAGTATTTTGGGATGTTTCGTAATGGTGAGTGGTTGTCCATGAATTGTTAAAATTGGTTGAAAATTTAGTTGGCGGCGGTTGGACGTGAATACAGGTGGATTTCGATGGAGAGGGGATAGGTGGTTTCTCTAAGCCACTCTTTAGAGTATTCAAGTGGATGAATAGGTCAAATAACAAGTTTGTAATAATTAAAATAATATAGAATTGAACAGATGGAAAGAAAATTTTAGAATATATTTAATTAATAATTTATACAATCAGTTCAATTTTATAATTTTTATACAGCAAGCATAATAAAATTAGTACGTAATAAAATTAGCTCTCTGAGGATAAATTAATAAGATGGTTGGTATACGGTGTTTTATTTATAGATACTATATCTATGTTTCCGATTAACAAGCAGGAGTGAAAGTTGGCAATGCTTGTGGGGACCCGTTGATGCGCCAGATGGTGACTTGTCGATAGTGCAGAGGGTTTTATGCTTGGTGAGCAATATTACTGCTATCCTTGATGCCTATGAAAGTCTTGATTACAAACTGGTGAATGACGAGAGAGCCTTCGTTAGATGGTTCATCGGCGAAGGAATGGAAGAAGGCGAGTTCAGTGAAGCAAGAGAGGACTTAGCTGCTCATGAAAAACAGTTATGAAGAGGCAGGGCTGACTTCTCCGATAATTAACAAGAGCATGAAGACCGTATGTTTGTTTATTTTTTTTGGTTCTGATTAATTTATGGGTTTTCACAGTTTCTTTTTTTTAATACTTTTGGCTTCCTTAGTATTATGGTTTTCTTTCAGATTTAGGCGATATTTTTGTGACTGATTAATAATTATATAATAAGTACATAGTGATGTAACAGTTTTAATTCAAATGAGTATTTTTATTAATAGTATTGATGTATAAATATGTTAAATTGGTTATAAAACCAAAGTTGTCTAAATATTGTACAACTCAGATGTAACTTATTTTTTAGACACAATAAACAAAAATGTCATCCAGCGGCTGCCATACTGTATATCCATGGCCTCTCATGACCAGCAGCGCTCACAGAGTTCTGTTCGTTGAAATCCA
Source organism: Dicyema japonicum (assembly GCA_011109175.1). Lineage (NCBI taxonomy): Eukaryota > Metazoa > Dicyemida > Rhombozoa > Dicyemidae > Dicyema > Dicyema japonicum. The sequence continues at coordinate 795,585 of RDEW01000002.1, forward strand.
ATTCCCTGTTCTTGATGACCTTGGTATGTCGAGAAATGAGTCTTTTCTCCCTTAGTCAGATTTCACAAAATGTCTATATTGTTGTAACAGTTTTATTTTAAATGAGTGTTTATTGAATACTATTGATGTATAAAAATTATGTAACTCTGATTTAACTTAATTTTTTAAGGTCAACCCCGTTTGAAGAACTCGTAAAGGGAACGGGTGCCTCTTTGAAACCCAAAATTTCCGAAAAGTGATATTTATACAAGAAGTGTGTTGGTTCTCGGTAGGAACACCGAGAAAAGATGAGGGTACTGCTTAAGGAGTCTGGGATTACCTAACGATTCCTACTCTCTTTTATTTTGTCGGTGATTCTTGGTTTTAAATAAATAAATGTTGTTAAATAAGGATTTCACTTTATTACTGCCAGGATCACTGGGTCAAAGAGAAGGAATAAAAGTTATCAACTAACTAAGTGATCCCAGACCGACAAAGGAACTGGAGAATGATCCTTTTTCGCACAACTCTAGTATTGACTGTCACCAGATATAGATGAATGAGTAAGTAGGAGAAACCTTCTATTAAATAACAATAGTTAGAAATCGAAAACATGGAACATTGACATGACTAGAAATGAGTTACTTAGTTAATTTCCACTAATTCATGACATAGACGGTTGTTCTCTCGTTCAACTAATCTGAGATTTTTTTTCAAAATTAGTTTTATTTGTGGTAGTTTAATTTTTTTTATAAATTTAACCTTAATGCATTAGTTTTCTCAAACTTTTCTAATTACTATATTTGCTTTTCTAATTCTATTTACAGTGAGGACACCCGGAGGAAAGTACTATCGACGGTCGCACTGAACAGGATGAAGACGCATTGGTTGGCTACAGACGGTAACGATCGCACTGAACAGGATGAAGACGCATTGGTTGGCTAACAGACCGGTAACGATCGCGCTTTGTTTTCGCTTCTACAATGCTTTCGTGAAACCGGTCCTGCTATATAACTCTTCCTGCTGGGGGACCTTGGTCTCAGAAACCAAAAATCTTATCTCTGTCACCGAAGGCAATTTCGAATACTGTGCGGGGTATAATGACGACACGGATCAACAATAAGGCTCTGTACCGAAAGTGCTCAACACGACCTGTGACTTGGGATGGAATGGAGACCGATGAATATTGTTTGGACACGTCATACGAATGGACCCCACATCACCTGCAAATTTGGCAATGGAGAAATATTTCGCTGCAAGTGGAATGAAATATCGGGGGCGCCCCCTTACTACGCTACCGGGGGGGTGCTCGATAAGGATCTCAAGGCAATCAACCGGAGACTTGTAAGTGGCGAGGATCTGGATGCTATGAGAAGTTTGGCGTGTAACAGGGGAGCATGCACGAGATTGATCAGATAAATTGATTTAAGTGCCGCACATGTGGAAATATAACAATTATGTTTCTACGATAATAATAATTGTTGATGAACTCAGGAATGATGGAAAAGTTGTCAATAGCGACCAGTTGTATGATTTATCTCCTTAATATGAACTTAACTTCTCGTCCTCTTTATTGGACTTGGGAGACATCAGATACACGAATGAGAGATTCTCAAATGTCTGTCTTCGAATTCCGTTTAGTCCAGTTTTGGGAGAGACCAGATGAATTCTCTTATTTCGCTATAAGCACTCATAGAAGACTTTGGAAAATGTAAAGTGTCGGATGAACAAAAAGGACGAAATAGTTATTTCCATTAATTGACATTTTTCACGCAAATTGGTGAATACGCTAATTGAACATAATGTCTCAATTAGGACTTTGATCGTCCTCCGCATGTGATAAAAAAACCAAAGGTTGCGCCTCAGACTACCTACAATCTGCATGACGTGGATAATTTTATTGTTTCGTTACGCACATATTCGATTGTGGTCTCGAAAATGTCTCTGCTATACACATTAATCTCCAAGAC